>FQSS02000622.1:502-10797 GCA_900128795.2 Malbranchea cinnamomea | reverse complement strand
CGTTGAAATAAAATTGATTTTCGTGGCATTTTGAATTACTAGTGGATTACGAATTTTGGCGGATTGTACTCTATAGACTGCCGTAGCTGGGTCGACATCGAGATTGTGCACGGGCCACCTTCGCTGATCTCAAGAGCCCCAGCCAGTCAGAAACTCGTCAGATGTGTTGCTTTAGGAAATCTTCACGACCACTTCGTCGTAGGGTTCACACGCTAAAACAAACACACGTTTCAAGCAATTGTTCAGGCCGTCTCTGAAACTCACAGAAAGGAAGCTTTATATACTGACATTGTGTGCAAATGAATTACTACTATATCCAAGATTTGAGAGTAGCAGTATAGGAATCTTCAGAAAGAACCGCAACTGTGATTCTTCTCAGACTTGAGTTTGAGAAAGCATACCACAATGCATAGCGAAATAAACATAATGCTCTGGTTCGTAATGGGAGTAGAGCACTGAAACATTTCAAGGCCCATGGCATCTTCTTTCAAGGATCAAGGAACTTAGCTGACAAAGCGAAAGTCCAGCCTTTTGCTTCCCTCATCTGTTGTATTCTGGATATATTCAATCTTTTCCTATATGTGAGAACTAAAAGTTAGTAATATCTCCCAGCTGCGGAATACCTCATTGATTGTCTCACTTCAGTGCTGAGTTTGCTCCATGCCCGTTCTTTCTGCTTGTTGCGCCAAGTGTAGTAGATCTTCGTACCCACGTAGAGGACGATGTTCAAGCACGTTATTGCCACCAGTACACGATTTCCCCGACGATCTGTGAATGGATTAGAGGGCATGAACAAACGTGGTGCTTCCCCGTGTTTCAAGTTGTAACTTACAAAGTGGCTTGTCTTCTTCTCTGTAAATATTGGCACCTATAATCGCTTGAACCTGCACCGACATGCTGCGTCAGCCGTTAGAATATTGTCCGCACACAGTCACAATCACAGGATTGACTCACTTGTAAATTGCGGCAGAAACGGTCCTTGTTCGGACGGTGTTCGAATTCCTACTGCACCATCCGATCTGTATGGGATGCGCTGAGTTCAAGGTCAGCTTGAAGATAGCACAATGGGATATTTAGAAGATCAAGGGTGAGCGCACGCGACGGGTATGAGAGCAGAGTTGTTACAAGGGCATATGCGCCCCATCTCGGGGCATTTTCGGGCAAGACAGCAAGAGCGATGACACAAGGCAAGAACCAGAACTGCGTTACCAGTCCTAGAACTGCTCTCTGCCGCACTTTCTCCGACAAATATGTCAGGATAAGCATCTGTTGTTTTGTCAGCATGCCCCGTTCAACAAGGTTTGAATGCTCCTTGCCAAGTGTTTAAACGTCTCTCACATTGATGGTAGTCGTTATCTGAGCCGGAATGCTTAGCAGATTTGTCTGAAAGGTGTCAAAGCCCAAGCTCCGGAGTGTGAGGGTAAGATATTGGTCTGGAGGCGTGGCGGGAATGGCATACGTAAGCCCAACGAGGTACATCGGCCAGAGATCGTAATCGCAGATGCATTTCCATAACAGTTTCAACGTGATCGCTTCCCGGTTATGCATGTCACCTTTCGACGGATCATCCCGAAGAATACGGTTGACGATGATCTTTTCTTCGCGTTCAGTAAACCAGCCCTTTGGTCGCCACCAAGCTTTCGTCTGGGACACAGAAGGAGCCATCCTGAATATGGACCATATCCCAATCACGAGCGTCAGCAAGCCTTCGAGTAGGAAAAGCCACCGCCATCCTTCGTAGCCTCCATAGCCACGCAGTCGTAGTATTCCAAACGCCAGCAACGGGGCTATAACATCAGTCAGGCGGTTCGCCACATAAAATAAGGCTATACGGAAAGGAAGTTCGGTCCCCTTGTAGAAATAGGACTGCAGCTCGTGAGTTGATACCGTGGAACGTGTTAAAGAGTTGGAAGATACCTACCATATACAAAATCACATCAGGGATAAAGCCACCTTGAAGCAACCCTAGGATTACGCGGCAGACCAAGAAAGATGTCCTTCCATTTAACCAGAACTGCGCTGCAGAAACAATACTCCATAAGATCATTTGAGCTGGGATCTTTTGAGGTTCATCGTCAGATCATAAATTCGTTTTGCGCAGGGTAAATTAGCTTACCCAACGATCAGGGCCTGCTTGGATTAGCGTCGAAGGAAAGAAGTGCGGGGATAAAGGTAGGGCGTAGGGGTCTAACCAATCTTTTTGCTTATAAGCTGGGAGGGAAGTTCAGCAACCAGAAAGGCAACTTTGAAAATGGTAACTCCTAGGTTGTAGTCTGTGAAACATCAGTATACATTAGGGTGACGAAGTTCCAAGAGACGATTGTTACCATTCGTGTTCAAACCCAGATCTTCTAGAAAATTATCTGTGTTCGCCTGACTTATGTTACTCCTGTCAAGATCAAGCGCGAAGAACGCAATGCATGCCCATAGAGTAACTTTCCAATCAATCTTTCTGACGAGGGGCTGGTAACCAAGTTAACGATTTTGCCCTGGTGCATAAAAGGGGAGCGCATTATACCAGTTCCTCGGCCCAGGTCCACCGCTCATTTGGATCAAATCGGTGCAGATTCTCATACTTATCGATCGGCCAGAAGAATTTGGCTTTCTCCGGATCATCGAAGACAGAGGGTTGAGTAGCGATTTCATCTAACGAGTGCTTCTCTCGCCTCCGAAACAAGCTTGTGAGAGGGTGAGAAAGCGGCGCATCATAGTGTTGGCCATTATCATAGAGCAGCAAGCTCCCCTTTTTATCCTCTTCCTTCTGAACAGGAGAGATTTTCTCTGTTGCGAAACTCTTTTCTGATTCACCCGTGGACGCTGTCATGATAGTCTATCTGCCAGGTCTGTAGCAAACGAGTTGACCTTCGCAATATTTTGCCGCGTCAGGGAGAGTTGCCTTCAGATATATATCGCTCGAAGGCTTTCTTGTCTGAGCGCTATGACGCCAAAACACCAGGGCATTGTCATGTCCTAGTTGGAAATTGATCATATGGCTTCCGGGAATGATTGTACGCAAGAGGAACACTCCAGCCTTCGTCTGCGCATTTACCTTGGCCATTGCGTGCTGGTGACTTGATATGGAAAAACATGTCGCATCACAGCCATTTCATGTCTGGGCAAATGCACGACGACATGCCTGCATCAGATTATGGACCAACAACATCGACTGCCGATGTTGCAATATGCGAGCCAGCTTAAACCTTTAGCGCAGCTCTCCCGAGACCCTGCAAAGGGTCCACCATTAGCCCACGATTTGATCATCATGGATTCGGTTCGATTCGCCATAGTATCACATCCCCGGGCCGTGGGAGATCCCATCATAATAGTCGACATGACACAAGCGAAAAAGGAGCGAAACGACATAGTCGCGAAGAATCCAGTCAGGGGGAGTATGCAGTTGCATGTCTGCCTCGCCTCTCAAAGCCTCGCTGTTGACAGTTTGCGTGATATCAGATCGCAATGTCGCTATGCAGGGATAGTCCCTTCCCCGCACAAAGAGCAACGAAACCAGAGAGACAATCCGTTATTTATTGACCATGCGTTCCGCGCTTTTCTTTTCAAAATAAAAGTTGTTTGAGGCGAGCAATTGACGAAATTCTTAACAAAATCCATCTTGTTGGATCACTATGTCTGTTGTCACTGAAACTCAAACTGCGCAACAAGTTCAGGGTCATGTCGCCTTGGACTTGGCCTTTGACGAAAAAGAACATACAGAGGTAAGGTCAAGGCGAGTACATACTGTAGTTGATCAGTATAGAAGTGGCTGATATAGTGAACTAGTATCCTTATGCAGCTTACCTCCCAGTTTATGACACCTACACCAAATATCCACCAACTGAGCCGTTCGAAGTAAAGGACAGGGGGCACTTCGCAGATAAGGCAAAGCCCAACCTGCTGCAGGCGCCAGGCATATCAGTCACGCGTCTCACTCCGTTAATCGGAACAGAGATTCGAGGCATCCAACTCTCACAGCTGACTAATGAGCAGAAAGACGAACTGGCATTGTTGGTTGCTGAGAGGGGAGTTGTAGTCTTCAGAGATCAAGACTTCAAAGACATTGGACCCGAGGAGCAGAAAAAATTTGCCTCGTACTTTGGTCGCCTACACGTTCATGTAAGATTCTCTGAAAGCGAACATGCGAGGTAATTGATGGGCTAATTTTTTCTGCAGCCTGTCGGGGCATCGGTCAAGGGATTCCCGGAATTCCATAACATCTACCTCGCAAAGGACAACTTATATCGAGCACAACGGTATTCTAATAGGCTGACAACCACCGGCTACCACTCGGATGTCTCATACGAGCACCAGCCTCCTGGCCTTACTATTCTGACTCTTCTCACTGTTCCCTCAACAGGGGGAGATACTGGTTGGGCATCGCAAGTCGCGGCGTACGAGAGGTTGTCTCAACCCATTAAGACCCTCCTTGAAGGGCTCAGAGCTGAGCATAGCGGATTCCCGCAAGCGGAAAACGCTCGGCGAGATGGTAAATTCGTTCGTCGCGAGCCAGTAAAATCGTTACATCCAATCGTCCGCGTTCACCCAGTTCGTGAATTCCTTCTTCTCTTTCCCTTTAGCAATTGAGCCGCAAAAGACTCACAAAGACGCTTTAGGTAACGGGGCAGAAGGCCCTATTTGTCAACCCTGGCTTCACCAAGCGGATTGAGGGTTTGAAGGACGAAGAGTCGGATGCTATTCTCCAGTTGCTATTTAAGGCAAGTTCGACCTTGCACCGTGTTCGTGGAAATTCCACAGCTGGATCTGACTTGTCATCACCATGGACAGCACATTTCTCAAGGCCAGGATTTCCAGGTCCGTGTCAAATGGGATGACAGAACTGTGTCCATTTGGGACAACAGAGTCACCGCTCATACTGCTATCTCCGACTATGATGTCCACAATCCGGAGGAGGGCCTGAGACATGGTTTTAGAATCACCACCCTGGGGGAGAAGCCAATCGGCGTCAATGGGCTCGAGACCACTTGGTAGAGAATTATTCTAGGGGAGATCCGCATTGACTTTAGTGCAATGACGAGTACATCACTGCATATAGTCTTAGTATGTACTCGTCGTGGCAGTTCGTTGATTGAATGTTTCTCTTTTCGTATGTTTGTTGTTTGAAGTGAGTTTCAGAATTGGGGCTGCCATGAAGCTCCCCTGAGGAGATCAGTAGTAGTCGTACCGTATAAATATAGTAGGCTGTGTATCATTGCAACACAGAAACAAGGAGCTCTGGAATGTCGAGTTGTGCCATAGATGGGTCTGAGTCGCTCTGGAGTCGTACACTGCAAACGATGTTGCACGAGGATGGTTGCAGAAGTCCACCAATCGGCAAAAACCATATATGTCACGTGAGTAGGTAACTTACGGACGGTCCCTGGAAGCGCAACGGCCGGAAAAAGTGAACCTCCTCGAAACAAAGTTGTTTTGAGACCGCCTACTATTTTATTGTCTACGAGTGATTAGCATTTTTATACGTTACCATTCAATATCTGTGACTAGAAAGCTGCTTTTTCGCTCCCAATCTTCCGTGACAATGGCAACTGACGATAGGGCGGGAGAAGCCTACGAGGAGGAACATGTTCACCAGGTCTATCAGCAGATCGCTCATCATTTCTCTTCAACGAGATATAAGGTCGGTTGCTCTCATAACTCTATAGCAAGCTCTGCTTAGAAGACTAAATGGCAGAAGCGTATTGTCTCTCCTTGCATTTCCAAAAAAATAAAAACCCCGAATAGTACCCATCAAGGTCTACTCTTATGATGCATAAGCTTACCCGTCTTCCGTAGCCATGGCCGATTGTTGAGCGCTTCCTCAGAGACCTCCCAGCTGGGTCTGTTGGCCTAGATGTCGGTTGCGGAAATGGAAAATATCTCACTGTCAATCCGGAGATTTTCATCATAGCATCAGACAGGCATGTTTCATCTTTATTTCCTGTTTTTTCCCCCTTGCATCGTCTTGGAAACCCCTAGTTTCTTAATGTGTACTCTGGTATTCCTACGTACGATGGCTGCATGGATTCTAAACGCACAGGGGGTTATGAGACTACAGATCCCCAGCTCTAATTGAGATTGCGAAAAAACATCAGCCACACTCAGCAATTGTGGCAGACAATCTAAGTCTACCGCACCCAGCTAGACATTTTGACTTTGCCATTTCTATCGCCGTGGTACATCATTTATCCACACCGGCACGCAGAGTGAAAGCCATTGCCTCAATCTTGGAGACTTTGAAACCGCCTGTTACTCGAGATGCAAAGTCTGAAGGAACAGATGGTGGTAAAGCGCTGATCTACGTCTGGGCTCTGGAACAGAAAACAAGTCGACGCGGCTGGGATAAAGGGGACGCACAGGATGTTATGGTGCCCTGGGTGATGCAAGGTGGGAGTAGGGGCGGTAAAGAAGCGAATACCACTCAGACATTCCTGCGTTATTATCATCTATATGAGTCCGGTGAATTAGAGCGTGACATTGTCGCCGCAGGGGGTCGAGTGCTTGAGCACGGGTATGAGAAGGATAACTGGTGGGCAATCGCTACGCCACTGCCCAACGTCAGCGATTGATAGTCGATGGTATAAGGAATCGCAAGCAAAGCAAAAAAAAAAAATTAACGACGAAAAAGGACACGAAGGAAAAATCGTGACTACAATTACATGCACAACGTCTCCCGAAAATAAAAAGTCAGACCATTGGCCGGCATCACATTACCGGGCAAACACAGGAAATCCCTTCAGCACAAGCAAACAAAGAAATCGACCATAAAAAATAGGGAGAAAAAGGTATTAAATCTCGTCTATGACACATCCAAACACGCTATGCATTTTTGCAACACCCGACGCCAATCGTGACATCATGATATTCGTGGTCATCTTCGAGATTGTGCTGCGGTGTGGGATCTGGTATTGTGGCTGTAGCCCTGACTTAACAACTCAGGGGAGGGAAGGAGTTGCGTCGAAGCTGCAGGCTGTTGAGAAGCGTACGCCGGTATGCCTGCTGTCAGTTCAGCCACTGAGGGAAGCGGGCCATGGGCTAAGCGCTCTCTTCGTGGTCGCTGAACGCTGCCCCGACGCGACCTGCGTGATTGCTCTGTTGATTGATTGGAAAGGTAGAACGGCGTGACTCCTGCTCTTCTCGCCATTTCTACCTCACCCATCTGCCAGTGCATGGCCTCCGCGGCACGCCACGGGATCATCATCTCTTCTGCGATCTTCGACCACATTTCTGCCTTGAATCTGGATGCAAAGTCAGCCTCTCCTGCAGTTGATATCGTGTGTGCCCATGCATTTGGGGCCGGCATCCTTTTGTTTCCAGGCAAGATTCTACTTACCGTTCATACAACCGTGCCAGTTTGTCCTTTTTATCCTCATCCCACTCGCTGCGTCTTTCAAGATAATTTTGATAGTGGAGTCGACAACTTATTGCACTTCTTCCTGGAAGTCTTTTGCTAATATCCTCCCATTTCATACCCCTTCCTCGAAGCTCAATGATCAGAGCATCCTCCTCAGGAGACCATTTTGACTGTTTTTTGCTGCTTGGTTGCCCAGCAGGAGGGTCTTCCTGGCGCCGTTTGGCAGGGCCTGACGATGTTGTCACAACCCGCTCTGGGATCTCTTCCGGACATTTAGATGTCTGCGGGGCAGACGACGACGTTGCAGCTTTCTCCGGGGCTACGGAGCCTCTTGACGAGCCTGAAGTCGTGGTCGACGTTTCCTTGTCTTCCTCATTTGAAGAATGTAGAAGAGACGCGATATCCACCTTGGCTATTGAAATGCGTGGTAACACACACACTCCGACCATAGGAAACTGCACGTGGTTGTGAAGTCGGACCTTGATACGTTCAGAACGTCCGTCAGGCTTCGAAGCTGAGCCAAAGCTGCCACCTATGTGAAGGAAGTTTTATTTTCCACTTATTCCCAGTCCTCAATTGTGGTGTTAGCCAACTCCGGACACTGTGCGTGGGGGAGTGGCAACGAGAATCCGGAAGAAGAAAATAAGACGAACAGGAAGCCGGAAAGCAGAAACGCACAATCCTCTATTGGAGCGAACACCAATCCCCCACACCGGTTTTTTTTTTTCCTTCTTTTCCTTTCTGCCCCCAAAGGCAGTGAAAGTATGAAAAGAGGGCTTGTGACCAACGTTTGACCCCACGGCTGAGGAAGCTGCAGCCGGAAGCCGTTTTGAATGTTTCACAAGACTAGACAGCAGCAGGGTCTGGTTTTTGAGGAGGCGAAGAAGATGGGAAGAAGGTGTATGGAATATTTTAGGCAGAGGCTCGGATATCTCGCGGATCGTCACAACGTTTCTAATGGTGACACCAAGCAAAAAGGGAAAAAAAAAAAAAAATAGTCGGGAGTGCTTCGATCTTCCTGAAGCCAAGATATATAAGAAGGCGGGGAGGAAAAAGGAGCAGGCCATCAATCATGAAGTGCTTGCATGCAGGCAAGAGACAGGGCGGAAAACGAAAGACGAAAAAGAAATGTGGGTCTCCTCCCCCAGCGTACAGGCCTTCTACCGGCGCGCGCTTCTTTCTCTGACTTCCTTCTCAGCGCTTTGCGTTATTGGACCAATCGATCGCTGTTTGGACCAATAGACGCAGAGTAGCTTGCCTGACGCCCCGATGTGACTGGGCTTCTGGTAATCTGATTTGCCCTGACAACGAGAGACCTTTATCACCTTCTGTCACCACGTCGCTTTGGGTGTTTGAGCGGAGACCGATGCGGTACCACGATTCATTAGAAACAAGGAGATAGCGGTGGCCGATGTGGGTGGACTGATGTGGAGCGGGCGCAGAAAGGCGGGATGGCAACTATTCTAGAAGAACAATCGCAGGGATGCATAAGCAAAGAACATGTTCTCCTGGATATGTCATTTTGGTGGTGAAACCATAAGAATGTGGCGGAAAGAGATATCAGGGATTCATCAGGCTCGATGAGAGCCTCTGCCTTAGCTTCTGAAAAAAGACCTGAAGACTTTCGTATATTCTCTTCGCTTCCCGCAATTTTACAGGTTGTTGAAACTGTGAAATCCACATCTTGTCACAAACGAGAGCATCACTTGCTCTTCCTATTTGCTGTCGAGGATTGGGCGGTGTTGGCCCGGGCTTTGGTGGTGTTTAGCTGGAACCCCGTCAGTCGTCAGAAGAACAATCCGATTTCCAGTATCTCTCTCTACCATTGTCTTTGTCACTTTGTCTTCTCTTAATCTTCTTTGGACTTGGCTTTCAAGCTTGTCCGTGCATTTCACTGACCGATGATTTCGTTCAAGACCGTGCAGGAAGATCTTCAGCAGACAATACCATGTCGAATACGAATGGCGGAGTAGAGAAACAACGATAAGACTCAACCTGGGCACTTCCTGCAGCATGCCCCTCTGCATCAGGGGTTCCCTGCTCATTGTTGGCCATGCAGACCACCGCCTGGCATGTTCACGTAGCCTAGTAGTATGTTATGTCATAATGGCTTTAGGTGTGCGCCTCGTGCATACCGCGATATCGAGCCACGATGGATGCTGACCCCAGTACCAAAAGATACCGAACATACCACATCCCGCTGCTTAGTAGTCCTAGTAATCTTGCGATGCATGTATCAGGCTCGATTCTCCGAAACTAGGAGCTACTACCTACTGGAAGTACTGCAGTTTACGCACACACTCATCCACATAGTTACAAACAGATGAGCTGAGTTTGGGTCCCTATTTAGATCCCGTATGCCTAACAGGGTGTATGCATCGGGCAACGAGGGTCGAATCGGATGGGCAACCAGCAAGTACTCCTGCTATGTACATCCATAGTACTGCTAGCGACCACAATATGTACCTGACTGCCCTAGAAAGACAGCAGGATTCAAAACGAAAACTTACAATGTACGTATCCGGTTATTAAGGGAGTTAAGCCGAGACACCGAAGGCTAATGCAGAAACAATTCATCTTGTCGAGAACAGTAGTATGTCCGGTAATAGTTGAACTGTGTGTCCAAATGTCCTCATCAGAGTGAAGCCAACACTGAGGGTGCTATTATTATTACATGTACGCCACATGGTTCAACTCCTAGGCTACCCAGTAGTATCTTAGAAGGATGTATCCATTACATTGTCGCCTTGTCAGACCCATCTGTGAACTCTAGACTGATGATAGTGTACTACTTGGCCTTTCCGCCGTTCGTTCGTGGACTAAGATCGAGTACTACTGCTCACGTTCCACCTTCGCCCATAGGCTATCCTTGCAAACCGGAGGTTCGGAGGACAGTCAACTGACGAACAAAGTACATTGACGAGATCGCGTTGAAATTTCCATCCCTGAA
>FQSS02000629.1:16804-44780 GCA_900128795.2 Malbranchea cinnamomea | reverse complement strand
GGGTGGCAGATATCTGGGGCCGCAAGCTCATCGTGCTGACCACCCTGGTGATTCTCCTGGGTGGCAGCCTGCTCTGCGCGCTTGCGCCGGACATGGATGCGCTGATCGCCGGTCGCGTGGTGAAAGGTCTGGGGGCCTCGGGAATGGGAACGATGGTGAACGTCATCATCTCCGATATGTGCTCGTTGCGGGACAGAGGCCTGTATCTTTCCATTACCTACATGTTCTGGGCAATTGGAGCTTCGCTTGGGCCGATTATGGGTGGTGTCTTCGCCACTCGAGTTAAGTGGGTTGCTTGCTTCGCATAAATATGACTGTGACTATCGGGTCCTCAGGCTGATGTTCATTGTCATTGAGCAGCTGGAGGTGGTGCTTCTGGATTAACTGTGGGTCATGTCTCCGTTCCCAGATCTGCGCTTTTGCTCCTGCGTCATGGAGTGATACGTCCTGCAGTGCCCATCGGTGGTGTCGTCCACTGTCGTCCTTGTCGTCCTGCTGATCTTCTTGAGTGCGACGAACCCCAAGACCCCGGTCCTTGTCGGGCTGGGATCGATCGACTGGGCCGGAAGTATACTCCTATCGGTGGCATCTGTATGATTCTCCTGGGCCTCAACTTTGGAGGCGTCACCTTCCCTTGGTCGTCCGCCATGGTGATTTGCTTGATCGTGTTCAGTGTCGTAGTCGTTGGCGTGTTCCTCGTGAATGAATGGAAATTTCGCCAGGAGCCCCGTCAACCCATTGCGGCTCTTTTCCCCGCCGTCGACCCTCATCATCTTCGTCGTCTTCACCTTCAACTTCTACGTCTTTATGGGAATTGTTTATTACCGGCCGCTATACTCCCAGTCCGTGTTGGGTGTGGATGCCTTGGATTCAGGACTCCGTCTCCTGCCTCTGATCATCTCATGCGCTCTCGCAGCCGCCATCTCGGGAGTGTTCATTCAGCGGACGGGCAAGTATGTGCCAGCCATGCACGTAGGCCACGCCCTGCTGACCCCTGGCGCCGGCCTTTTTATCAACCTCAAGTTCGAGAAGAGCCTGACCAAGATGTTTATCTACGAAATCGTCATGGGGTGTCGGCGTCGGTCTGAATACCCAGGCGCCCATCATCGCAGCACAAGCCACGACGACCGTCCAAGATACCGCTGCCGTGATCGCAACCATGAACTTTGTTCGGACCCTCGGAACCGCGGCTTCGGCCGTCGTTGGTGGTGTTATCTCCCAGAACGAGATGAACTCGGCGAATCCCGGCCTCGCGCGTGAGTTAGGCCCTCAACTAGCCAGCCGATCTGCCGGCGACAATGCCTCTGCCAACGTCGAGTTTATCCGAACCCTCCCGGAGGAGCAGCAGGATATCGCTAGACGGACCTATTTTGAAGCGCTTAGACCGGTCTGGATCATGGTACGGAAGCGTGTCCCTTTTTGGCTGGTAACACGGACCTGTTCCTTTTACTGGCTTGGCACAAATACAGTTCGTTGCGTTTGCAGACTTATCGACGATGCTAAACATGTTCGTCCGTGGCCACCATCTCAGCACTGAGAAAAAGGAGGTTGTGCTTGGCATGGACAGTCGAAAGACGGACGTATCTCCGTCAAGTACTAGTAACAATGCATTGGGCCTAGAAGGAGTTGAGCTTGTCAGGGCTCAGGAAAATAGCTCTTGACCTTGATTGTGCGAGCTTTGGCTGTGGTGGAAAAAAGGGAAGCCTTGCAGATAGAGCTAGAGGAACCTACGTACTTGGTGAATAGTACTATTTGCATTCATGCCGTCGCAGCAACAAGGACCCAATTTTTCCGGTTCCGGACGGCAATCCATGTTGCCTTGGGAATAAGAACACTCCATATACGTTGGGCTTATTTTGTGCAAAGGTGCTTGGCTTTCCAGGGCATGGGAACGCTGGATCATGCGAATTATAGGAAACAGTGTACTCCTAGTACTACTCAATCCCAATCTATCGATGACATGGGGAACTTAGTCCGTAGAGCTATGGATTTCTCCTGCGAGTTGGCAATGGGCTACATAGTTTGATGCTGTCAAGGAGAACATTCTCAATGCAGAAATATTCTCCTTGTCGTATTTACTGGTAAATCTCCATCCTTGATCCGCAAAAGGTTGAATGTGCTAGAGGTTTTAGAACTACAGTTTAGAATTCTATGGGTTGGGTTTTAACCCAACAACAAAGTCCTCGATGGTCTAGTGGTCATGATTTCCGCTTGTCAAAGCTTTCCAAGCTTACGAGCGCGGGAGACCAGGGTTCGATTCCCTGTCGGGGAGAAAAACATTCAAAAAATTTTTTTTCCTTACTCGGCGTACGGAGACAAAACACGAAAACATGTGTGTTTTTTCCTTTGCCCTCATTTTCCGTCTTTGAGTGATTCGTCGATGGTCTTTTAGTTGAGTATCGACTTGTCAATTGTCGAAACATAATTGTCTAAAGCTCTGCCGTCACTTTAAGCACCTTTACCCTTGTCTTCTTTTCAAGTTAGGGATCCTTGTGAGATGTTACAATTATACTTGACAAGAGGATCACTCCCACTCGGGGTGGTTTGAAGTCAAGAATGCAGTGGTGATGAAATCTCACCACAAATGTTCTTGCGTGTCTCAATTCTCTGCTGTGCATCTGACAATCATTCTTTGCAGCATATGCTCCATCACACAAAACCGAGTCCTGACAATTCAAATTGAAAATGCAATTTGACTTCCGGTGAGTGCTGAAGCCAGGCAGTACTCGTACTATATCCGCAGTCGGTTTGCATTGACTGCGTGACATGTTCCAACTTGTCTCACGAGGAATCTTCAGTCTGACACAGTCATACTAGCTGCGTCAGGTTCAGACAACGTTGATGCATCTGGGCTGCCTTGTGCCTCACAAGAAGCCCTTTGGGATGCACATGGCTAGTGACTGCCACGGATTACGGGGGTTCCGCGGACACCGCGGGCACCGCGGAATGCACGGCGAGGGAGCTCCAATTTACTCTCTCAAGACTGAATATAAGCAGCAACAAGGAATCCAATAAGAAAAAAAAATATTCTATTTTGATGTCTCACCGTTGATCTGGGATTCTTATGTTTCATGAACAAGGCTCTCAAGATGTCAGCTGGAAGCTCCGGAACTGCCGCTCAAGGGTAAGTCTCCATTTCTCTTTACATCAGACTGATGTCTAGGAGCTTCCCCAGGAGAGAGTGTTTTTCTAATTCGTTCTTTTGTAGGATGCTTCGTTCGCGACAGCAAAAGGACGACGATGGTGCATTGTCCAACGGCCACGCTAGACGCGAAATACTTGACGGAAAATCCACGGTCGATAGTATCCAAACAGGCCATGACATCAGCAACCAGGAACGCGAATTTGGAGGGGCGTGGGGAGTCAGCATGATGATGTTGGGCTTTCCGCTCCTGATGTACTACATGTACATTGGCGCGATGTTCTATGACGGTCAATTCCCTACCCCGGCAGCTGACCAAACCATTCGTGAATTCCTAGCACATCTCGTTGATCTGGTGTACACCCACGCTTTCCCACACACCAAGGCCTGGGCCATTTACTGGACATTCTTCGTTTTGGAAGCTATCGGGTATCTCTGCCTACCGGGCGTGTACGGCAAGGGCAAACGTATTCCTTATCTCAATGGCGGACAACTTGACTATTATTGCTCGGCAGTCTGGTCATGGTATATCACGATCATCGCCACGCTGGCCCTCCATTTTTCAGGTCTCTTCAAGCTCTACACGCTTCTGGATGAATTTGGGCCGTTGCTCTCGGTCGCCATCTGCACCGGGTTCCTTCTTTCCTTCATCTTCTACATATCTGCTCACCTCCGGGGCGTGACCTATCGCATGACGGGGAACCATATCTACGACTTCTTCATGGGAGCGGAGCTAAATCCACGTCTGTTCAAGTGGCTTGATTTCAAGATGTTCTTCGAGGTCCGCATTCCGTGGTTCATCCTTTTCCTGCTGACGCTCGCCACCGCCCTGAAACAGTTTGAGCAGTTTGGATATGTCTCAAGCAACGTCCTTTTCCTGCTCCTAGCCCACTTCCTGTATGGAAATGCGTGCGCAAAGGGAGAAGAGTTGATTATCACCACTTGGTATGCGTCCTCTCCAGTCCTCCAGGTCTTTTCATTTTCATGCTCTTCCTCTCTTCTGTGCTGACACTTCCATTTTTTTCCCCACTGTAATAGGGACATGTCCGATGAAAAACTCGGCTTCATGCTCACATTCTGGAATCTCGCCGGTGTTCCCTTGACATACTGCCACTGCACCCTGTACCTCGCAAACAATCACCCAGACACCTATCGCTGGAACAACCCCTGGGCCCTGGCTGCCTACACGGCACTTTACCTATTCGTATACTGGGTCTGGGACACGTGTAATAGCCAAAAGAACTATTTCCGCGCGCAGCGGAGAGGACATTCCGTCACCCGAAAGACGTTCCCCCAGCTTCCGTGGCGGCACGTCAAGAACCCGGAGTTGATAAGGACGGAGAGTGGCGAGGAGATCCTGTGTAGCGGATGGTGTAAGTCCTTCCTTCCCGAGCGCTTGCTTGGCTCGGATGTGAAAACTCTACAAAACTTCCTTTTCCACTGATACGAATGGCTCATGACTAAACGTCTCCTTTCCTGATTACATTACAGACGGTCTCGCCCGCAAAGTGCACTACACCTGCGACGTGTTCTTCGCTGTGTCATGGGGCCTAATCACCGGCTTCGATTCACCGTTCCCGTGGTTCTATCCTGTTTTCTTCACTGTCATGATTATTCATCGTGCGAGGAGGGATATTCGTCGGTGTCGTAGGCGGTACGGTGCTGCGTGGGCGGAGTATGAGCGAAGGGTGCCATATTTGCTCATTCCGGTAAGTCTGATTATTGAACATGTTGCCTTCCGTTGTCCTCCGTGTTCGACTTAAGCGGTAAGCTGACGCTCAAAAAGTATGTTTTCTGAAGTGCGCCTGCGTGCGGAATCATTTCCAACCTTACAAAAGTGAGCGTATTAATGTGGATTGTATGCTTTATTACAGATGTTAGTAAATAAACCACTGTAATCTATCCTTCTATTCGGGAGAAAAAAAAAATTATGGATAAACCTTTTATTCGTTCAAATTTGAATCCATATAGTTCAAACTCCACATATCCCCCACGGGCCTACTGGCACCTAGAAACTCGTTGAGGAAACCTGAAATATCAGCGCTACTCATGCTGACCTCCTGCATCATGTCTTCTGGCCATGTCACTTCCGGCAGCGCAACAAGGTTTGCCCGCGCCGCCGTTCCGTCTGTCTGTGTTTCGGCGACAGCTACGGCAACGGCGGACGAGGAGGGGGAGGAGGAGTTCAACGGCATTATCAACGATCCGTCGTCTATCTGCTCCAAGCCCGTCAATGTCTGGCGCGAGTCGATGAGGACCTGCGCGGTGTTTAGGAACGCTTTGCAGATTTCGTAGAGGCGCGAAGAGCCCTGTGATAGCGACCGGATGGGTTCGAGGGAGAGGACGGTATTTTGGAGCAGAGATAGATCGGAGGTGTTGGAGGTTGTGATCGTGTTGGTGAAGACTATGACGAAGGGGGTGAAGGAGGGGTAGAGAAGGATCCTGAAGTGCACGATAATGCTAGATGAGTTCTCGAGAATGTCCCGGGGAAAGAAGAGGGGGGAGAGAGGCAAATTGTTTGAGTCGTGAAGAGGGATGCGTACCAGTTGGCGTACTCAGCCTGTTTGTGAGCTCGCCTGTTGCTAAAGTGCGAGAATGCTTTGAGATGGCTGCGCAGAGCCAGTCTCGCGGTCTCGAGGCACTTCGTCGTTATCGTCATTGCATTTTCGGGCAGTGTCTGTGCACGATATATCACGGTTAGGACAGAATATGCAATAAAGTCGGCGCAGGCGGTCATGCCGTGGAGAGAGTCGGAGTAGAGGCAAGAGCTGACGTCGATCTGGAGTTATTCGAAGTCAGTTCCTGCAGAGTTACTGATAGAGATTCGTCATGGCTAAAGAATCGGATCATACGGCAAGCAGCTCGTCCCGCACGGCGATCAAGTCCGCGGACAATTTCTCGATATGGATAGCCTTTTTTTCTGGAGATACCCTCGAAGCCGTTGCGGAGTACAGCTTATCGTAAACCTGGCCCTGGATGGTCGAGAATTTAATAATGACCAAACCCATCAGGTCCCACGGCCGTAGCTGTGGGTTTCGTGAAGGCGTGAAAGGGTCAACATCGATGTCATGATCCTGAAAGTGAGACGTAAGGCCTAGGTTGAGAGAGAGGTTCTTGTCAATCATGTATAATCTCCAGAAGACATGGCGTTTCGCTTCTGAAAGTTGCGGCGGGTCATTTTTGAGTGCAGAATTGCGATGATAGCCCATTAACTGACACATGTTAAACGCGGTGGAAAGGTATGACCAGCATAACTGTAAATTTGACTCTTCTTGAGCTTTGATTACCTGTTTTCCAAGTTTGGCAGTTAACCTCCGGACTTTTCTCGGTCACAAAACTCGAAAATCACTCACCGCTATGAGCATCGCTTGAACCTTCTCCAAAGTTGGGCTGAGTCCCAGATCAGGGTTCTTCAAATCTAGGTTTAATTGACGCTCGCAGAGTTCCGCATACGCAGCACAGTCATATACGGACAGTTCAGGGTCTTCTTCGTGCATATAATCCCGAATGGCATAGTACAATAAACCATAAAGCAGGGTCGTCGAACCCCCAGGAATGGGTTTGGAAGGAAAGTAGATCTTCTGGCATAGAGATTCAATGTGAACGTGTTCCTGCAAGGAATGATACACAAAATAAAATGGCGGTTTAGTCTTAATGCGCTTGACTAATGCCACGACAAAAGACACTGGAAGAAGATTGACATCGGACAGATTTGGATCTTGTGACGCAGAGGTTGACTGGCGCGGGCTGTCCAGGCTGTTCTTTAGGGACAAAAGCGCCGTGGAAACACTCTGATTGACATTCTTGGTCCCAGAAAGAGTAGCAATTGCAGAGTAGGCAGCATCTCTTGCTAACCGCGTCTCGCTGTTGAATGACGATTGACCCTCAAAAGTAGGCCCTGCAGAGGACGATACTTGAGCCGGGATACAAGGTGCTTGCTTTGTTGAAGACGAGACTGTCCGAGAGCCGTGCAGTAACTCATGGACACTTTTCTCAAGAGCAGATAGGCGCTCCAAGATGTCATCTGCCCTGGAAATGCTTGGGGCAGACGTGTCCGATGGAGTAGTCGGCGGCTGGGACCGTCTTACAGCGGGGCGAGAATCCGCTGTCAGACTGCAAATGATCCCAAGACCTCTGCATCCAGAGCACGGACTCTCTCGATCACATCGTATCTGGGAAGTACCTTAGGTTTTTATTCTCATCTAACGACCGATGCGTCCCGCTTGGCCGGATCCTACGGCTAGCACGAGGCTCGAGGAGAGGCTAAAGCGGTCGAAACCAAAGGAGGCAGTACAGGCCTACACACCTTTCTCACACGGCAATTTTCGCACTAGAGTCAATGTTAGTTTATGAAAAGTCCCCGATCTAATATGAATCAGGGGGTTGTGATAGTATAGTAGTACCGCTCGAGAACGAAACGAGCTGCGGGTGGGAGTCATTGAACTGGTATCGCTCAATACTTGCAGACAACGTTTCTTTTATCCTATTCATACCCGCTGAGTCCCGTGTCTGCTGTCCATCTGTACAGTTCGAAATGATGTTAGAAGCGAAGTGATAATTAGCTACTACAGACATTGCGCAGGAAGTTCTTATTGAACTACAGTACGTTCACGTGGTGCTTGACTAAGCACACAGTTTTATCTAGCCCACTTGAGCCTAGTGTCGAACTGTACCAGTCGTACATACTGACCCACTTCCTCGGGGCAACTTATCTCCATCTCCGGATTGCCTCAGGGCCCTCTTCGCATTCAACTTCGGACATCCACGCGAAGACACTACGAATGTTGTTGTTGTGTTTACTCAGGGATCAATGTTGTTCGACCAGTTGCACTCTCTGGAAGTGGTGGAGTGGCTTTTGCTTTTTATCTTAGTAATTACAAAGATGTCGACCAAAAGTTCAATTGCAGCGTGTGCTGGGCAATCTGGAGTCTTGGACAACGGGGCACAAGAGTCCAAAGGCTCCGAGTACATGGCGATCTATACATACTACTTGTCGATGAAGCAACCAAATCGATGAATCGAAATGATACTTATCTTCCATGTGGCTGGCGATCTTGATGGATGTCGTCGGCATGGGAAAGACCTGTGCTTGCATTTATCCTACCTCACGCCGTCGCCATGCCTAGCTGCGCAGTACATTCGGCTTGAAATACGAGCGATTTGAATACCTGGTTAGGCACACGTGGGATGTATCCTGCAGCAATGGCTGCTCTGTCACCAGAGTAACTATGATAATTAGACATGACTTTTCAGTGCCCTTCTTTCTCATTTTTCGTCGCAGTGATGTATTGTCTTGCCCCCCCAACTTGAGTCGAAGCTCTCACTGCTTCCTTTAATGCGCTGTGACAGGCGTGTTGAGAATACCTAGTCTAAGTTGAGCTTTGTGCGTGTGCTTCCAGCGTTGGGCGAATGATACACCAGTACTAATTCCAATTTCTGAAGACAAGCAACTGTACTGCGTGACGAGCATCATGACACATTACGGTAGAGCCATCGCGCACGCGGCCACCGGGAACTTGGCGGAAGCGGCCAGAGAGCGGGAATTGTTTCATGCTGCAGCCAAACGCGTTCCTCCCGCGCGGATGAATTTTCCCAATCGAGTGGTGGATGAGCTGAAAGTTGCAACGGCGATGCTGGACGGCGAACTTGAATACCGGCGGGGAAATTAAGATAAAGCCTTTGCCCATCTCCGCAAGGCAGACTACGAGGAGGACCATCTCTTGTATGCGGAACCATGGGGTTGGATGCTGCCGACCCGTCATTCCTGTGCCGCCCTTCTGCTGGAGTAGGGCCGTGTGGCCGAAGCAGCAGAGGTGTATGCTGAAGACCTTGGCCTATATGGAAAGCTTGCAGGAACTCACCGGCATCTGAACAATGTATGGGGCCCTGTATGGGTACTAAGAGTGCATGACGCGGCTTGGACGCACGACCGAGGCGCGCATGATTCAGATGCCACTGGACATTGCGGTGGCTGTGGCTGATGTCCCGATCGAGTCGTCTTGTTTCTGTCGCTTGAGGAAGGCCAGTGGGCAGTACAGAGAAAGGGCCCGCTCTAAGATGCAGGCAGGATTTCTGTAAAAATTCTTCTTGGGTGGGGGTAGTTGAGGAGCTTGACTCTTCTTATCAAGAGGACTGACTAGTCAACACAAGTTCAAATGGCTACTACCTATCATACGGCTTCATCAGCTCATTATTTTCCACCAGTTCAGCAAAGTTCTCAATGGCGGTCGAATGGCACCAAGGCTTCAGGCCAATCTCCTCACGAATGGTGTTGGCGAAGCATCCGCTCCAGCCGTTCCGTGGGTACTTTGCGACAACATTCTTGATGGTCTCCGGGTGAATCAGATCCGCCAGGTGTCCCAGGTTATCAAACAAGGTGGCCATCTGCACCAGCAATCCCATGCAGGATATCGTGCCCGTTTGACCGGGGTCCTGATGTCGGATTATCGCCTCCGCCACGGCTTCCGCCTGACTATTCTCCGCGCCGAAACTTCGCAGCACATTCAGCGCCTCGATGCCTCCCCAGAAATCAAAGCTCATGTGCGTCTTTCGGAGATTCTCGTGAGTTGTCCCAATGTCATGCCACAGGCATGTAAGCAGCCATGTCTCGGGGTTGATCCAGTCGTCGCTCAGCCAGTGCGGGAATTGGTCGGTCAGGATGGCCATGCCGTAGTAGTAGACGCGGAGGCTGTGGTTCAGGGTCTCTGGACGCAGCTGCTTTTGGACGCAGTCGAGGGAACTGCGCACGAGCGGGGTGTCCGGGTAGGGAAGATCTGAGGGCTTGTAGGGCTTTGGGTCGTGGAGTTTGGATTTGCCCTGCAGGGCGGCTTTGAAGTCGCGGGGAACGGCGTGCCAGCCGAACGGCTTGTTCATGACTGCTGCTGCTGCTGCTGCTGCTGCTGCTGCTGCCAGGGCGTGGTGGTGGTATGCTGAGGCTGTAGGTATTAGTATCGAGAACGATTTTTCTCCGGAAAGGATCAATTAGGCTCGAGTAGTACTGTTTTTTGTACACACACACACACGGGAAGCATCATTTGAACGGGCGAGGCAGGCTCGATATAGCTCGTCTTCCCGGCGGTTCCGCAAAGCCATCAAAAGATCTGGCCAGCTGCTCATAAAATAAGTTTGAGTCATGATAGAGAAATCCAGGGAATCTGAAAGGTTGAACAAACACCGAAACCGGTTTTGAATTTGTGTTATATTTACTTCGTAGAGTCGTGGCACTTTTTAAGTAAACTACTCGTAAAGAGTCCATGACCTGAGAAGTTCACGTTTTGAGTGTTCAGGGTTGTTAAAACATCTCATACCCAGTTGGGCATGGAGAAAGGCTAGATGATTCAAAAGACAAGAGTCATTGCGATCTTTATCAAAGTCAACGTACACAAATTACCCGATGTTCCGGGGCAGGGAACACATTGAACCCAGTGAAAGTACCGACTTACATGGCTAACGATCAGCTCCTTCACTAGCAGTAGTACATTACTAGTCTACATTACTAGTAGTTGTCATTCTACTACTGGCATAAAAAGTTCCCTGCATGATATTCCCTCCAATTGTACACACTTTGACATCCCCCAATCTGAATCAGATCAGAGACAAAGACTTCTAATCCCTATGCCTTGAGTTAACTCTTCCAAACTCCAAAACAGATAAGATAGATAGAGACTCACGAACACGTTGATTTTCTGACCTTGTTTCAGAATACGACGAATAGCACCGAATGACCCCGCATCTAGCCGAGTTCGTTCCAGCTGACAACGATAGGGCGTGCGAAGAGCGTACAAATCCTGGTACGAATCCAGGGGATGTCCCGCTGCGTTCGCTCGCTTCTGTCATCGCGCGGTGCAGTCCAACTTTGTATGGCACGAGCAAGCAATCTAGTAGCACTGAATACTACAGTCTGCACAAGCGTGATTGAGAATTTCTGTTGTTCGTCATGCCAGTGCATAAACGTTTCACCCGACTGGCGCATATCGCTCCGATTGGCGTAGACCGCATGGGAGATCTGGCGGATTCCACTAGAAGTACTCAGGACTACCTTCGGCTTGAGAACCTCGACGTGGACTTCCCGCCTGAGCCGGAAGCGATCGCTTGCACCCAGGCGGCTGCGGCCAACGATCCGGATAACAGCTACCTCCCATTCATCGGCCAACAGCGCCTGCGCGACGTAGCGGCTCAGCATGTATCTGCCCTGTCTGGGGTTCGCTATTCTAGCGCGGAGAACTGCATGATCACTGCCGGAGGCCTCTAGGGCATTCTGAACGTGCTTCTGGCCACTGTCGAGGTCGGCGATGAGGTCTTGGTCACTGATCCCACCTATGCTGGACTGCTTAACCGGGTCCGGTTAGCCGGAGGCGTTCCTCGATTCGTCCTCTTTCGCTTCACTCCAGGAGCGGAATGGAAGCTGGACCAGGATGCGGTTCGTGCAGCGGTCGAAGGAAACACCAGGCTTCAAGCCATGTTGCTCATGTGCCCATCTATGCCTAAGGGTGTTACTTTGACCTGGACGACTGGGAACTTATCACAGCGCTTTGCGTCGCTGCTGATATCCTTTTGATCCTGGATGCTGCGATGGAAAGACTGGTCTACGATGGCCGCAAAGTCATCCATCCTGCAGGATTTCCGGGCATGGCAGAACGCACGATAACAGTGGGATCGGCCTCGAAGGAGCTGCGGATGATTGGGTGGCGCGTTGGATGAATAGTCGGTCCTCGAGACTTGATTCCCGATATATTCAGTCTCTCTTGCCAACGTTTGCGTTCCCGTTGGAATTGCGCAAAATGCGGCTGCCGTTGCTCTCGAGCTCTTCAGGACCAGAATGCAGCCATATGTTGATAAGCTGCGAGGTAGGAGAGATCTGCTGCTCAAGGAATTGGAAGGACTCCCGGTCGGCGTGCCGGCAGGAGGCTGGTCACTTCTTCTCCGGGTCAGCGACTTTGGCATGAACGGGGCTGCAGCGTCGGCTAAGCTGCCTGAGCAGGGGATCTGCGCGACGGCTATGAAGGAGTGGGGTTCCGAGCATGGCGGGCAGTATGTTCGATTTGTGTATTCAAACGAATCGCGCGAACGGCTGAAGGGAATTGGTGCGCGAGTTAGAAAAGCGCTGGGTGTAGCATAAGTATCAATGTGTTCAATGTAGATTTCAATACAAGGTACCAGGCTTGGAAACACAGCGAAGCGGGAAGTCGGGAACGATGAATTCTCCCGTTTCTGCACACTCCTCGTCAACACTTGAAAAGGGTGGAATCAGCATTGTCTGTGTCAGGAGTTAAAGATGTGCGATAGCAGCTTCTGGCATCGAGGCTTGCGCGTCACATTTGCAACCTGAGCTCATTGAAAACTCGGATATACAAACTAGCTGGGCTGACAGTGTGAAACACGCGTTAGCTATCTTAAAGCCACCCGTGCGAGCTCAAACCAGAATGTATATCCCTTTATGTCCCACGTTTTCCCCTTCTGACTCTCTCCAAACGCTCCGGTTCTTCGAGGCCAAGAGTAAATTGCAGCATGATCTGCTCGAGACAGTGCTGCGCCAGTTGATACAGGAGGCGACAGCCCGCGACGAGAAAGCAACGTTGGTTGAACTCCACCTCCGCGTCTTTTCTGTATTGCGCATCGGCATTAATCCACTGTGATGGAGGAGAAGCAGCAGCAGGTCTATCTCAGTACATCAAGAGAGACACCACTATCTCCTCGTTTAAGCAAGAAACAAGCGTGTCGACTCAAAGAGGGTCTGAAAGTCGACCCCATACCACCAGTATGTACTGTCTAGCGGTGTTCAGGTGCTGACAAATACCTGACCATTGATCCACAACATCCCGGAGTCAGGCAGAGCTGTCTCAGCTCTGAGAACAAGACCAGTTGCGTCCATGAGGAAGGGTTGTGTATTCAATCTGGAGTGTTTAGTAGTAGTGGTAGTTGGCGCTCCCAAGTCGGGAGCAGCTAGGATGTGCTGGAACATAGTTGTTCCGTCCCGAAAAGACACACTCTCACGAACTTGAACTGAAGATCAGCAACTTACATGTCCTACTCTTCCGCTGCGAGCACTCCATAGTACTCTTTTTATCCTCTTCATGGATGCAAACTACCTCGATCTGAGCAATTGTGGCGTGCAGTTGGCCCGTATTACGGAGCAACGTCCGCTCTGTAACTTCTTTGGCCGGTTATGGCATCATATTTGCCAGCCTGAACTGATGAGTGGAGAAGAGAATTGGCTAAATGCCAATTGAAGAGCCAACCCCCGCGACACCAAGCTCACTGCTGTCGATCGCATCCAACACATTTTCGGGGCTGTTTGAGCCGAAGTGATCAAACCTCAGGGAGCTTCGTTGCTTCCTCTGAGCTTCACTGGCCACGACACTCAATGCATTCTTCCAGCAGTCATGGACTCCTGTTTTTCCCGTCAATGGGGAGATAGTGATACTTGACTCACAGTACATGGCGTCTTCAAGTTTACCCCAGATTTCCGGAGGATCTCCGGGGTAAGCTGTCTCGTTGTTGCCAAGCTTTTTGGTTGCAATTGACAGACGACGTGAAGTGAAAAACTCGGGGTAGAGACACCCGAAGTTGACCGAGAAGGATGGAGGATCAACTCCATGTTCCCCATTCCTTGTTGCTCTTAAGCCTCTTTTGTCCCATCTAGCAGGTTGCAGCCATGTTCTCACTTTCTACACGCTGCATCGACAGCATCTTTTAGTCCTCCGTCGTGATGAAGTCCCTGCTGTTGCTATCGCTCGTCGCGGGTGCGACAGCTAAATGGATCGTGCCGGCAGCGCGATGGTACGACACTGACGGAAACCGATTCAATGC
Source organism: Malbranchea cinnamomea (assembly GCA_900128795.2). Taxonomy (NCBI): domain Eukaryota; kingdom Fungi; phylum Ascomycota; class Eurotiomycetes; order Onygenales; family Malbrancheaceae; genus Malbranchea; species Malbranchea cinnamomea. The sequence continues at coordinate 30,829 of FQSS02000629.1, read as the reverse complement.
GCACGCCGGTGGCATCTGCGTGGACCAGAAGTCCGGCAGGTTTTACTGGTTTGGCGAGTACAAGACCAACGAACAGCCCGAGGGTGGCGGGTTTTCTGTGTACAGCTCGGATGACCTTGCAACCTGGAAATATCATGGCATTGCTTTGGGTGAGTACTTCTTCCGTTCATTTCTCGGAGCTCCCTTTCCTCTCCGCAGAAGCGAATTTGTTGACTGAACATCACCTTTGCCGGCAGCTCCAATCGAGGGCCATGCGTATATATCGCCAGAACATGTGATGCAGCGTCCCAAGGTCGTTTACAGCGACGAGACAGGGCAGTATCATGTAGGCAGACTATCACCTCTTGAAATCCCGATATTTGGCAACCTCTGATAACCCGACTTGCAGATGTTTTGGCATGCAGATGACTCCAAATACAGCAGGCTACTCCAGGGCTTTGCCACCGCGGACGATATCGCGGGCCCTTACACTTTCCAGAGAGCTTATTCTCCGCTGGGCAATTGGTCTCAGGACTATGGTCTGTTCACGGACTATAAGGATGGCCGTTCCTATGCCTTGTATTCCAATGGCGATAGCGTCGAGGGGCGTGATGTCTATATCACGAGGTACAACGAAAACGTGACGGACCTCGAGGAAGTTGTTTATCGATTCCCAAAATTCGATCTCGAAGCTCCTACGATTATCCAGACGGATAAGTCGTACTTTGCCATCATGAGTCACAAGACTGGATACCGACCGAACAGTACGTTCCCCTGAGGCTGCTATCGGAGTGTCTCTTTTTCACTTCCTCTCATAAAAGCGCCATACTGACTCCTTGATGTCTAGACGTTGTTGCCTTCCATGCGGAATCCCTTTCAGGACCCTGGTCGATGCCGTTTATGGTTGCAGAACCGTACACGCGCACCTACAGCACGCAGTCTGGATTCAGCCTGAGAATTAAGGGCACCAAGAAGACGACCTACCTATACATGGGAGACACGGTACGTGGAAACAGTTATTTGTAGTACGGTCATGTTAAAGGGCCTGATCTACTGACAAGAAACAAGTGGGACATGTACTCTCACGAAGAGGGCAGAAACACATGGCTGCCCATGGAGATTGATGACAACAAGGGTACGCTCAAAGTTCTCTGGCACGACGTATACGACCTGAATGTGTAAGTGCCTGCCACGCTGGTTCCCGTGAAAGCCGCTTTGAGTATTGTAAGGCTCAGCAACGCTGACCATCATATCAGCAAAACGGGAGAGTGGAAACCTATCAAGGGAAAGACGTATCTGGTAAACGAGGCGAAGAGAACCGGAGGCGCTTACCTGCAGAAGGCGGTAAGTCACTGGTCTACTGACTTGGGGCTACATATGTCACTTCAGCTCAAAAAAGAATTGATCTAAAGTTGCTGACCACAAGCTACGCAGCATTTCGCTGAAGGGGGCGTGATGGCTACCGGAATATATGGCAACGATAGCAAGGTTATCTTCGAGGTTGAGGGCGCAGGGAAGGACCAGTGGGTTTCGTTTTACCATCAGAGTAGGAAACCCGATCATCATCATTCCCTTTCTTTCTCTCTCTCCCCTCCTCGTAGCTGAGGATATAGCTACTGATACTCTTGTTCCCCTAGATATCGACGACATGGGTTTCGGTGACCAACGTGAGTACTACTCCCAGCCACCTTTTTCTCTTGTCCGGTTTCATATATATATAGATACTCCTTCCTTCGAAACTAACTGCTCTTTGTTTCTCAATTGCAGCGCAAGGCCAACCAGATCGCATCAATGGCACGTGGCAGCTCCGTCGCATCAGCAGTGTCATCGTCAACGGGGACGAAGATCACGTACACACCCTGTATCAGAAGGACACCCACAAGGGCATCATCGTCTCCTCACCGCTGAAGCTGCCGTTGAAGAAGGGCACCAATACCTTGGCTATTGGAGGACTGTACAATGGCAAGGACTACAACGGGGCTGATCTGGAGAAGATTGTGGTGTATCCGCCGGAGGGAGAGGAGAAAGACTGTAAATGGTGGGAGATATGGTGCCGATGGAGCTCCTAGGGGGCTTGATAACAACCAGATACGTACCTATGACTGGAATGCAATGCACACAATTTCTAAAATAAAACGGTCATCTGCACAGGTGTAAAGTATGACAACAAGTTCTGGATATGCATGGCACGAACAGTCGTCCAAGTGCGGCCTATGATGGTATACGAAGGCCTGGGAGACATGTCAAGACGCAAGCATATGGCAGAAACACGCGGAAACTCCACTGGGCGCTCGTGTGAAGTGCACACCGAGGCTTCAACGAACAAATGTGAAAATGGCAGTGAAACTAGGAACTAATGTTGAACATTAGTTATCAGAAGACAAGGGACATCACAGACCATCTCAGCGTATTTCCATTCGCTGGACCGGAACTCCTTGCAGGAAGAAGCCGGGGAGAGATCGCGCGCGCTCAATGGATAAGTAGGAAAAAAAATAAATATATGGTATATCTACATGTATTTAGGTGACAGAGACTGGCTTAACATGAGTCGGGTGTGACATGTGTCTATGAAGAACAGAGAGACGTACTGGACACACATGATAGTGTGGCACACTCACACACAAGTATAAATGCTTAAAGAGCCGAGGATCATGGAATGATACTCCTGTATACCCCCATGCACACCCCAAACATTGGTTTGAGTTCCCTATGACCTGGCGACAACACTGGTCAGGGGCACTGCCTCCTCCTTCTGCACTTCCTCTTCCCTGAACACATGGCTCCGCAGCCGGGCCACAATCTTGGCGCACCATGTATCGACATAGGAAGTCCAGAGCTGTGCCACGGCGTACAAGATGATATAGAAGATGGGCATGACGAAGCAGAAGACCACACGGGAGGGGGTCTTCAGGCGAATGGGTTCGCCTTTGTCATCGAATTCCGGGGTGGTGAAGTACTGGTAGCCATACAGCATCCAGAGCAGGACGGTGCGGATCATCGTGTGGTGTAGGAGGTAGATGGCGTAGGAGTTGCGGCCGAGGAAGTTGAAGAAGGGCAACTTGAGGAACCACTGGGCGCCGCGCGAGAAGGTGATGCCCAGCATCAGAACCGTCGGGCCGACGGAGACCCAGAAGCGGCTGATCTCGTTCTGCTCCTGCGGCCCGATCAGCTTCATGAAGTCATGCATCTGCCGGGACCACCAGGCCCATTCGGGGTGGTGGAGAGGGTAACTCCAGATGCAGAGGCCGAGGATGATTATGATGGCCGGGATGGGTCGGGGCACGAGGTCGAACTGGCGTGAGCCGAGATCTCGGTGCAGTTGCGCGAGGAAGATGCCGACGCTGGTGTTCAACCCGATGTAGTCTGTTCGCAGAGAAGAGAATGAAAGGAAAAGCACTGCGTCAGCTAACGGTCCAGAAGTGGCTTCCACGGTGCGAAACACCCAGTCAGTCAATCTGTAGGGGCTAAGTAACTCACAGTCTTCGTTCCTCCAGGCGAACCAGTATAAGAAGATCACGACAAGATACATGTACCTTCTTCTGAGAAAGGCCAAAAACATCAACACCATGTAGACACGGAATGAGGCGAGCAAGATGTAGGCCATGGTCCAGTGGTACGGATCGTAGCGTGGATGGCCGTGGTACCAGAAGATGGTGTAGTTGTTGAACAGCTGAACAAGACTCTCCCAGAATGACTCGCGGAAAGTGCTGGTGTCTCTGTACCAACGATTGTCGATGCGCATGCCCACATTGTAAAGACCGATCCGGGAGCAGAACCACGACAGGGTCGTCGCAATCATCGTGGGCAGCACCAGACGGCCGACGCGGGTGAAGGTGCTCTTCGACATGTGGATGAGGCTGGGTCCGACGTTGTCTGCCCGATAGTTCTTAATCGGGTTCAGAGAGTTGACATAGCCAGTGATGATGAAGAAGGTGGCCACGGCGCCTCGTCCGCCGATAACCAGCCGGAGAATGGGGTACTGAAAGAGAAGAGAGGGTCCATTCTCGCTCAAAGCTGGATTGTGAAGATAGTACGCCCAGCCACTGTTCAGGTGGCCGGTCAACACGATCAGCGAGGCGATTCCCCGGAGACCCTGGCAAGGAAGAATTGTCAGTTTACAAGCCACGCAAAGGGTCCGTTGGTTTGCATTAAAATGGCTGTTCAAGACCCCCAATTCGGGGGGGGGAGGGGGGGGGCAGCAAGTGTGGAAGGCCCGCTTACATCCACCCAGTTGTTCTCCCTGCGTTTTGGTCCGCCGGCATTCTCAGACGGCGACGACGACGACGAAGAAGAAGACGACGAGGACTGAAGCCATTTAGGCATATATCCCGACAGACGTCCCATGGCGGCCGCAAATCTGAACCCCTGGGGGCCAAATTAGCAGCAGTAAGGCAAAGAGACAGAACGGCGGATGAAAAGTCCAAGCCAATATCTCGCCAGCGCTAGTGACGACGATAATAATAATTGTAATAATAATAATAATTACTGCGTAATAGTAGTAAGAATAAGTAACACTCAATATCCAAACGAAGGTACGGTCGCAGTTCAGCAGCGACCAGGCGCTTGGTCCTTTTCTCAAAGCGAACGCAACGCTCCTCCAGAGGAGACTGCCCCAGAAACGAACGTGGGGAACGATGGAACGAGTGGAAGGATTTTCTCAGGCGAGAAAGAAAACGCTCAATTTAGTCAGGGGGCCACAAGAAGGTCAATGACCTTTTGGGCCCCTTGGGACTTCTTGGGGGGAGGGGACAGGCTGTCCCGCTGACCTCGCTGGGGAATGGGGACGGCGGGCAGATTGCCACCAATTTCCAGCGCAGGTGTTCATTTTTGGCGGATAGGAAGCGCCACGATTGGTCTAGGATCACGATAAGAAACCAGAAGTTCTCCGTCGTGGTGGCAGTTTTTCGGGTCAGGTCTCGGACTCAGAGCATGACACGAGGTCAACTTCACGCCAGCAGCATCCGATTGCTTGAAAGTGCCCTTAGGATACCCGTCGCCGAGGCGCCACTGCTGGGAACGGCCCATGGCTAAGTTCCTGGGCGTCTTGGCGATCTCAACCTCACGCACGAGTTCAGGGAGGAAAAGGGAAGAGAGGAGAGCGGCTGGAGTCTCTGGAAGCGTTGGCGAGGCTGAAAAGGCTCGAGCGATCTTGGTGGATGGAGAGAAGTGAGCCAGCGCGCCGCACAGCATTCAACCGCTTGCTGCAGTCTGTCTGTCTCTCTCTCTCTCTCTCTGAAAGACCCGCGAAAAAGGCCATCCCGATGCTGAGCGACGGTGAACTTTGGAGCATTTAGGGTCCCGCCCGGTGGGGAAATGTCACCTGAAAGAAGATTAGAATGTGCCCATTTTTGTTGAGTGAGAATTTAATTCAAATTTTCTGCCTGTCTCAAAACCGGCGCCGAACCTTATTGATTTATTTATTTTTTTTTTCTTTTTTTAAAAAAGCCACGCGCAGTTTTGCTCGTATGAAAGCGAAATCAAACCTGGCAGTGAACGTTGAAGCGGTTGCTTCGGTTCGGAGATCATTCTTTTGGGCGGAGTGCCTCTTGTCACCGTCTTAGAAGAAATCTGGGATTTCCAACATCGTCACAGGGTGCTGCTGACATGATTATGATTGATTGTGCTGTTGGTGGTCCTTCTCCATTTCATTATTCATCCGGTCTAACCGGGATCGACAGTGCTAGCAGAGTCAAGCCGCAACGGTTTAACGGTCCAACGCTCCAACGCTCCAAGAGAAGAATTCAACCCAGCCCGAAGAACACAGCAGCCGGATCATCGTGCGCCATCCCTCTACTGGCACAGCTGCGGTCCACGTTGTTCTCCCAACCCAGCTGATCGGAGGCTCTCAGGTGAAAATGAGTCCAGGTGTGGACAGAGGTTTGAGAAATTCCCAGGCGAGCTCCAGCTGAAAGTATTCTTGCAAGGAGTATCCGATGCGACGACCGGGCCGTTGATATTATATTAAATTGAAAATAATTAGTGCGAAAAACCGTGTCTGAGAACCCAGTTCCATGACCGGAAGCCAACCTCAGCCATATATTGTCTTTCGCAAAAAGCATCCATCACTGTGCCATCATTGACGTCCCTTCCTGGAACCGTCCTAAGTTGTCTCCCCTCCTCAGCCCGACGATGCGCTGATGCTGCGCGGGTGGGTAATTACATAGATCGTACAGCGTGGCCGCCTGGTCAAGGACTTTTGCAGAACCGGATAAGATCTCAACGGGCATGAGACCTCGATACCACGGACTGTGTGCAATAGAGCCGGCCGCTGGAGAGAGTCGATATGCGGCTTCTCAGTGACAAGGCAGAGAAGGAGATCGAGTGTCCAGAGGGAGTTGCAGCAGACAGATAATAGAAAGTCCTGAGATGAGTGCAGCCATGTCCGTGCATGCTCTCTCTGCCACCTGCACTCTGGGCTTGTTTCTGGACGCGAGGATGGCTGTTCTACAATCGGAGGAGAATCACGGAAAAGCGATGAATAGAGCTTTCACAGACACGGCAGTGGGTGCATTGCCACGTTGCAATGACCCCGAATTCAGCAGGATATAACCACTGACATGTGTGTAGAGGGCCGTTTACTGCTCTTTAGGGAGCTTTATGCCGGTCCGGGCCGTCAAACTCCCTGACTGGTGGATAAGACTGTAGGTGACTGAAGACTGGGGATGTGCCATCCCTGTAGGAGATTAGCTCTGCTGTCAAGGAAGAAGTTGTCAGTCTCCAACAAGCTCCGTTCTCACGTTGAGCAGAGAGACCTCGTACACTTCGTGGAAACACCTGACATTCTGACCATCTTTGTCTCAACCCTCTTCTAAGAGAAGCTGTAGGCGGCGGCCCTTTTGAGGCTGGTTATCTCCAGTCGAGTGATCATGTCGTTCCTCTGCCACCAGGATTTTATTTTATTTTATTTTATTTTATTTTTTTTTTGGATCGATTCCCTCCTTGGCCTTGCTGGCGCATCTCTACGATGGTGTCGAGCTTCTTGACCGGGCAAGGCAACAACCGCGTCAGCCTCACGAGACGTTCGACAGAGAAGGTCCCTCAGATGCCCATCTCGCACTTGGTCGAAGGTTGCACGGCTTCATTCTCAGCCCTTCGCTCTGCAGCCATGCTGCCTGTCCATACTGCGTTTCGTCGTGGGTCAAGATGATCCTGTCGACGGGATAGTTGATCTCATGATACAGAGATAATGGGAGCGCTGAGTATTCATCGACAATCTGAACAACTTTATCTGGATTCCCAACCATGAAGCAGAGTCAATGCAAGGGCGATCTACCTTTGCCGATCACTATACAATTCAGGCGCCCATTGAGACGAGGCTCTGACGCCGCGCCGGTTCGTCCGTCAGCGACCGGGGTCGTTGCTGGAGGGTGATCAGGCTGTCACCTCCAACACAAAAGCCTTCTCATCAGAAAATGTACTACTACAGTATTACTATTACTATTACTATAGATGGTACATCTACTCATCTATATATAACCTTGGGATCGTCCCAATGCTGGAGTCTCTGCGTCTCGGTCGTCCTGCATCCCCACACTCAAGTCGAGAATGAAGAACAACAAAGCGATCACGGCCACTCTCGCCGTTTTCTGCCTTGCTGCAGCCCAACATACAACTAGCACTGTGGAGGTCGGCTCCGTCAAGTATCTCGGAGTTCAGAACGAAACTTCCGGGTGAGCAGATATCCCGGTTGCCAGCGAAGCATGACGTCTGGTCTGATAGTTTCCCCGACTGATGTACGCTCCTGGTCCAGTATCAACGCCTACTATGGCATCAGATATGCAAAGCCCCCGATGCACAATCTGCGATGGAGGCCACCTATTTTGCAGGACCCGCGCGTTGTCCCCGGTGGTTTTGTGAATGCTACGACTCCAGGACCGGCGTGCATACAGGGCTTCCCTCCATGGCAACCTCCCGTCAACTCGTCTTTGGTGGAAAGCGAAGATTGCCTTCGATTAGACATCCTGACTCCAAAAAGCTTGGAGGGGAAATTACCCGTCCTGGTCAACATCCACGGAGGCGGTGAGTCGACTTTCTTTTCCCCTCCCGTACATCAATACTCCTGACATACCTCGTGAATCACGCGTTAAACGGACAACAAGGCTACACTCAAGGCAACGCAATGCCCGGTGACAGTTTGGTCTACCACTCCAAGGGCAGCTTGATCTACGTGGCAGTCCAGTATCGCCTCGGGCCCCTTGGCTTCCTTGCGGGTGACGATGTTGCCAGGGACGGATCGTGCAACGTCGGACTCTTGGACCAACGAGCCGCGCTCGAATGGGTGAGACAGTATATCCAATATTTTGGCGGAGATCCAGAGCAAGTTACCATCCTGGGTTTAAGCGCTGGTGGCGGCTCAGTGGCCATGCAGATGATTCTTTTCGGCGGCCAGAGGAATCCCCCGTTCCGCGCGGCCATAGCAGGTGATTCTAGCCCCACGTCCCAACCTTTGCATTGGGCAGTCTGCAGACGAGGCTGACGGAGAGGTAGAATACCCATATGTGCCGCCAGTGTATTCGAAATCTTGGTTCAACGAGCAGTATCATGGCCTCTTGTCCGCATCCGGCTGCACCGACCTTAATTGTCTCCGCCACCTCTCGATCGACGACCTGAGGAGTGCAACTGACCTCGCAACAGCTGTTGCCTACAATCACAGCCAGTTCCCCTATGGCGCTTTCTACTGGGCTCCTGCCGTGGACGGGCGTACCATCCGCGATTATCCCCTCAAGGAGTTCCGCAATGGCCGTTTCTCCAAGATACCCGTGCTGGTCGACCACGATGCATACGAGGGATTCTACTTCACCAACCCCGACACGAATTCTGAACAGGAGATAGCGGCGACTCTCACGACGCTGTGGCAGACCGCAAATAGGAGCTTCGTTGAACGGGTGATGCAACTGTACCCCGTGGAACAGTTCAACGCCAGCCTCCTGGACGATTTGAAGGCGCTGCCGGTACTCACGGGCCCGGGTTCTGAGAATCCGACTGTGAGTGACTCGTTCGGAAGACTACAAGCCATCGTTGCCCATACTACCATTGACTGTTCAACCTATGCCATCGCTGCTGCTGTTGCAAGCGCTGGTCTGAGCGCCTACAAAAGTAAGTACTGTCAGGTACATAACCACCAAGTCCCCCTTTGAAGATTGAACGGCCTGCGTCTCTCCACTCAGTACGCCGGCTTGGCCGCGGAAAGCAACGCTTCATGAAGAGGGAATGCCCCAACGGCAGGCAGACTCCTAATCAAGATTGTTATTGCAGTGGTCTTCAACGCGGGAAACCAGCTCCACGGCGCAACGATCCCTTTCCTATATTCGTCATACATCAACCGTAAGTCACTCTTATAGATGTAATGTCAAGTGAGGTAAATGGCGGTGCATGTGCAAGGCTTCTGCTCGGTTTCTGGTTGATTCAAACCAACTTATAAGTACCTAAAACTAATACATCTACCTAACCTTAAATACTATTTTTTACAGCAACCGGGGCGGATACTGTCCCCATCGCCTTCCCAAACGCAACGCTGGCAACCTACATGCGGGACTATTTCGTCTCGTTCGCCTTGCACGAGGATCCGAACAAGTACGCTTTCGGCCAACAGACGCCACCTCACTGGCCACGGTTCACGGAATACGGTTCTGAAGTAATCCGGGTCGAGTTCGAAGGTACTGATGTCAGCGTGGACCCGGAAAAGTCACCTCAGTGCGCCCTTGTCATCGAAGCTGCGTCAGGGCAAGATCGGAGCTTTGACGAAGTTTGAATACTGGGGAATGGGGATCGAGTTTTGATTGTGGAAGAAGAGGGGGGGGGAGAAGAAAGGCAAATGTCCCGTCCTTGGCCGAAGCGTCACTAGTGGCTTATGGATATGCCAAATCAATCAGCCTCACCTGAGGAGAAAGACGTCAAATCTGGGGTTGAAAGAATTCCTCCTGACGATTGCTCTCAGTTTTGCAGAGTGATACGATGAATGTCTTATTATTAGGTTCATCGACAGATCCCCATGTGTCGTACGTCGGAGACATTAAACATGAAGATAGATACCTGGACCACTTCCTAATTCCAGCACCGGATCAAAGTTATTCCCCTGCAACCCCTGACTTCTTGCGTCGTTCTTGATTCAGGCTCCATTGAAAACCTCGTGACTGACAAAGCTCATGTTGCCATCAAGTTGATCCGCATTGTTCGATAGTGTATGCACGCGACCACGGAGCATCGGAGATGATTAGTGAATTGAGGCTCCAGTGCATCGTGGCCTGCGAATCGACGCCTCGCCTGGCGCGCGACCGGACAATGTCGCTAAGGCGGTCTGGCCAACTCTGGACAGCACCCAGAACCAGGGATGGACTCTGAACCGTTGAACTTCCACCCAGCATCTTCTGGAGGAGTCGTCGTGTAGGCAACCCGCTCTTGCTGCCTTTGCCAGCAGCTTGTTACGCAAAACGACGGCTGATCTGCGAATCCAAGCAGTACGATTCTTAGGAAGTAGGACTAGTTACAGAAGTACTCCCACTACGACAACATATGTACCAAGGAGTCTTGCAGCGCTCTGTCCGGCTGCTCCTCTGTGGACGAATGCACATCACGGAGTACGACTACGACGATTTCTCCACTGCGGCTATGCACCTGAGTCCTTCGTCACATCCTAAACAACCTCTGTGACCCGTCTTTCGAAGTTTCCTAACGCCCATCAATCTCGACCGACGCTGGACACGGTTCGAATCGTCACAAGGTGCGGGTTCCTCCTGGGGCTCCGCCTCGCGTATTCAGCACTTCTGGCATTAACTTATTTGGTCTTGCTCTAAATAGCCCAACGTATGCCTTATTTACACTACCCCTGTAGGGATGTATGAGAACAAGTTCCTTACCCGGATCGCCAAGTCTGGAAACAACCTCGGACCAATCAAGGAACTGGGGCGTGCAACGTCATGCAACCAAAGACAGGTCAATCAACAGCGACGATAACCCTCGCGATACAAGTAGTATTTGATGTCGAGAGGCAAAGCAGAGCAGGGGATACAGATGTCGTAACAATACATACATACATAGGACTGCATGGTATTCGAGACGACAGAGAGCACATGCAGGACTACTACTGTGGTGATGGTGGTGGTGGATGGAGGAGAAAAAAGGGGCTTGCTTAGACAAGTTGTGCGCTAGTTCGGAACAGGCTTAAGCCAAGACGCCCCAAGGCTGCGTGGCCCTGGAAGACGGAGACGCGTGGTGGGCCGGATCAACCTCTTCTCCGAAAAGCCACTTCCTCTGGGGCAGCTCCATCGAGTCCACATCCCATCCCCAGACGACAGTCCTGAGGCAGCGGACCGTCGTAACTACCGCACAACGATATTACTGTCAATCCTATATGCCATTATTATTACCATCAAGACACATGGAACTTACGATTGATCGTGTCTGCGGATGGATGGCATGGGCCACTCTCTCCTTGAACTTCTTGCCGGTACTCTGTTGGGCGATGCGATGCGGCCTGGACCTTCTGTCCATCCTCCAAGGCTCTGGAGTTTTTCTCAGCAAAGGGAAGCTTTTGATCGTCGATAAGATGCTCTGCCACATCCCAGCTGACATGTGGGGATGTGGGAAACAACTCATGGATCAAGGCTCGTGAACAGAACGGCACAGAGGGCCACGGCGAGAGCTTCCAGCAATAAAGGGGCTCAAGTCTCTGTCTGTGGGGTGATCCAGAATGCTAGGGTTATTAACGAGTCGACTTCAAGATCAAGAGGTCGATACACCGCACAATCATGGGGAGCTTTCGACCGGGCCCAATCAGAGACTTCCATTTTTTTTTCCCCTTCCTTTTCTTATCTGTGAACCATGGAGCATGAACACCTGAATTTATCGACATCGGAAGGTAGGTACGAGGTAGATATGGAGTATACAGAGGTAAGATGCTCCCTCTTCTGTCATTGTGCGTCGGCTCTTCCACAGAGCTCCGTTGGTCTCGATTAAATAGCGCCACAGCATCGCGAAATGTGGGGAAATTTCCCTGACATTGAGTTTGATCGTCGAACAGCTCATTTGGAGATAGCCTATCGACTCTCGAGTTTCAAGAGTCAGAAAGCTGTTGACTCTGAAAAGGATTACCCAATCTTTTCATTATTGAAAACTTTGAACACGATCAAGTGAGATTTTACTCACCAGAGCACACAGTCTGCATTTCTTCTTGTGTCAAAGCGCGGCAAGATGGCTCTAATCTTCGACACGAATCAACTAACGGTCTGGGTCCGGCTCTAAATCTCATCGAGGATGCAACTATTGCTCATCAAAATACAGAGATGGGCATTCACTGAGAGGAGACGTCGGAAAGCTTCTCGTGCAGTTTCATCCCTTCGTACTTAAGTGTTCTCGATCCCTCCACTCGAGAGAAATCATCTGGCCGAAGGAAGCCCCATCCGCTTTCCCAGACTCCTGGGATCTCACTCGCCCACTTGAGGTGGCTCGCTTGGCGTGCACGTCCATGTCTCTGGCCTGACACTCTCCAAACACTGTCAGATTTACTGGATGTATGACTGCCCCTAGCCCTGCTTTTGGTCCGTCTACTACATCTGACTGATGCTCTTCCTGCTTCAGTGACGGCGTTCACACACGGGTATCTGGCAACTTGTCAACCTAAATGGTCCCATAACTTCTGACATCCGCTCAAGATGGCCGGACCACCGCCACAGGATGCAAGCACGGTCCTTGCGTCCATCTTTTTTGGCCTCTTCTGGGGATTATTTGCCCCAACCGCACTAAAGGCAGCGCACCAGACTTGGGGAATCTGGAAACGGACAAGATCGTTTTTAAATGCATACCTCTGGATGATATGGGTAGAAGCGCTTGTCAACCTCTTTTTTGCTACCATTACATATCTATATGTGTCCAAGGTGATTCCTGGAGAGTGAGTAGCCCAGATCGTTCACCTTAACAATAATGGTTCTGACCATTGGAGCATTCTAGCTTTGTTTTCTTCTTCTTCACCGATATGTCGCAGACAGGCCATCTTGACGTCGTTCAATACTGATGAATGGCAGTGGTTTTATGGTCCTTTCAGACCCAGCTTCTTCTTCAGATTATCGCCAACCGTGTCAGCCTTGTAATGATCGACAGGCGAAAATCCCTGCTCTTGAGATGGGCCCTGTTTATCATCATTTTCCTGATAAACATCTCTGTTTTCTGTATCTGGATTCCTGCACTTATGAACGTCAATGCTACTTTCATTCGCATCAATTACATCTGGGAACGGGTCGAAAAGGGTCTCTTTCTGGTCGTCGACTTTAGTTTGAACCTGTTTTTCCTCTATCTGGTGCGGTCTGATCTCATTGCAAAGGGGCTGACAAAGTACTGGTCTCTTTTCAAATTCAACTGTGGTGCCGTTGTGGTCTCCGTGTCCATGGACGCTTTGCTCCTGGGGATTCTGAACCTGCCAAACCCGTACGAGTATGTACCTGCTTCCTCCCCGCTTGGTGCTCACCACCTGTTTCCATTTCGTGCTAACGAGACCTTTTTTTTTTTCTGCTTTTCAGCTATGTCCAATTCGCCCCCGTCGCCTACACGGTCAAACTCAACATTGAGCTCACCATGGCAGAACTCATCTCCAAGATTGTGCGCAATTCTCAGCACCGCGTTGACAACCACGACTCGAGTACGGGACCAACAGCTCACGGCACGCATCTCGCCAGTATACATGCGTCTGCGCGTCGCCATAGCCATCATCGGACAGATAACTATTTCCCCGGCACGACCAAGGGGCACGACGTGGGAGAGACCTCGTCCCAGCAATTTCCTCCACCTCCGCCTAGTTTCCGCGAAGAGTACGGCGGAGATGGTATCATGAAGACAGTCACGGTGCAAGTGAGGGGCGGCGGACATGACGAGGAGCGGTTGGATAAAGAGGACAGCAGTAGCTCGACTTCAATACTGCAGAAGCATCCCGTCAGAGAGGACTAGGAAAGGTGCCGAGGATGGCGAGCAATCCGTTTCGAGTTCGTTCTCTACCTTGCCCTGCTACTCACCGTGGAGAGACTGCTGGTGAGAGGTCCGGTGCGTCCGATGAAGAGA
>FQSS02000629.1:358-16754 GCA_900128795.2 Malbranchea cinnamomea | reverse complement strand
GTTCGGATCCTGAACCTGTCCGAGTCAACGGTAAGGCCTGATTTGGGTGGAGGAAAGAGGTCAATTTTCCCCCTTCTCTGCTCCTTACTATTTTCGTAATCTTGATTACTTTATTTCGCTTCGCTCTTTTCTGAGAAGTATTCCACTGGTGTATCACTCGGTACACCAGTCTAAGTCAACCACATTTGTTACCATCAAGCTATCAGGAACTTTTCCCGCTGAACCATTACCTCGAGCTGTATGCGGCTCTCACTTTCGCCATTCCCATTTCACGAGAGCAACTCCTTTTGTGCCAGTTTTCCAATAACATACGTTATTAGCTTCATTCTCTCATAGCTCATTTGTCTGAAGATCTTATCCGACAGACGGAAGCTCATTTCCATGTAAGTTAACTGCACTAACATATCCAATCTTTGTTTCGTTCGTAAAATTTTCTGCATCTCCACACCAGGCATGCTCAGCCAGCACTAGGAGGGATTTACACTACCCTATGACATCTGGAGTCGCTCCGATCGTTGTCGAAGAAAGGGTTGGGTGTTCGAATACCGACGCTCTTACTGCTCTATTTCGAGAGGAGCGTCAGTTGCCATCCAGAACATTGATGCCAACGCCGTTCTTGACAAGCAGCGGCCTGACCATGCCGCTGCTAGGGTTCAGCCTCGGTTCCTTTTTCCTTCCATGGCCCTACTTCAGTTTCAATAGGGTGTACGGTTCTGTCACTGTCGCTCTCTTCGGGAACAGGAAAGACCGCTTGCTCGTACGGTATGCCCATATCTGCAGTGACATTGCTCTGCTCTCCAGCTTCTCCTCCCCCTTCTTCTGCTTCCCCCTCCTTCTGGGGCCGGCTCGGCGTCACTTTCAGCTCCGGTGCCGGCTCTTCCTCCCCCTTTTGAATTGTCGCATTGGCCTCGGGTTTATTTCCGCGTTCCTCTTCTTTGGCCTTGCGCATTTCAGGCCTCACAACCCTCGGAAGCAGCTTCGCCAATCCCCATATTGGCACGTCATTGTTGCTAACCCCTTTCCCATATCGAGGATTCAACATGCGGTATTCAGCGTGGACATATACCACGGAAGAAGGCGCGTAGCCAGAGTCAGGGGGACCTGCCAGGGAGTAATATGGCAAAGCACCACCTCTCCGGCGCAGTGGCCTTTCCGGTCGTCTCCTCGTTGCCGTCGATGCTGTCGAATTCTGGGAAAATTCGGTTGGATATCCTTTTATCCTTCTTGTTACCCCTTGCTTCTGCGCGAGGAAACGTTCCGACCTTCTACTTTGCCAGATGCGTTGCCATCGAGCGTTCTGCGCTCCTGTCCCATCCGGTTCTCCAGCTTGCGAAGAGGTACCGTGCGTTCTTCCTAACCCACGATTTCCTTGGGTGTGCTGGTCCGGTGGGGAGCTATCGCTGCCGTGGGCACTGGCCATCTCTTGTTCACTCACATGTTCGTTCTCATGGTTGTGTGGCATTGAAAATTTTGGCTTGATTCAGAGAACGAAAAAAAAAAAGGAAGAAGAGGAAGAAGAAGAAGACAGAAAGAAAGAACGAAAGAGCAATCAAAAAATGACGAGAAGCAGAGTTTAAGGACAACAAGGCAAAATCTGTGCCCCCGATCATACACAGCCAAACAAGGACCGTTGTACACGGGCGGACACAGGGACAGGAACAGAGACAGGGATCAGGATAGTATCAAGTATGGGACATGGACAAGAAGGTTTCCAAGTGCTCCAATCTCACAGCTTATATTATACATTACCGAACTCGGGCCGGGAGAGGCTCGGATGGGATCCGCATGGTGACGGCAGTTGAGTTTCTATCATGGTATGTACGACTAATACTCACTACTACCAGTACACAGGGAGCGAGCCCTGTCACAAGATGTAGTAGCAGGTCGGTAAGCCAACTGCTCTGGTCGGGAACAAACAAAAAGCCTGGTATTGGAGCTAACCAGACGGGAGGATACGGCTAACTATTTGGATGATGATGCCAGAGATGGCGACGGGAAGTGTCAGAAACTGACATTTGCCGCGTTAAGTCTTCCAGAGGAGAACAAGATGGCAAGGAAGGAGTATGATGAAATTCAAACCAACGAGTGAATCAAAATTGGAACGAGAGGATTTCTCCACAGAGAATTTGATTCCAGATTCGTCGTAATAAGTGAAAAGAAGGAAGAAACAAAAGAGCAAAATGTTAATCGATGGAAAAGTTCTAAATGAGGGGTGTAATGATATAGAAAAAAGAAATTTAAGAGTGCGTTCAAGCTCCCCGACAGGGAATCGAACCCTGGTCTCCCGCGCTCGTAAGCCTTTTCAAGCTTTGACAAGCGGAAATCATGACCACTAGACCATCGAGGACTTGCTTGGTGTCGGGGTCTCTTCCTCAATTACACAAGAGACATTTGTCAGAGTTTTTGACAGAAAACCCGAGCCAAAAGCGTAATCCTCCGTTCTGCCAGCCGGTCCCATGATCCAGGGCCTATCAGCAGCGACTCCAAGCATCGAACATTTTCAAGTCCCATAAACAACACCCACCATTGTACAATCAAACTAACTTTAATCCATGCAAAGACCAGACAAGTATGGAACATAATGGCTCTGTTTTAAAATGTGGAGTGAATCGTTGATTGCGTGTCTGAATCTAAAAGCTGCAGGTCAACTCCGATCAGGAGAGAACTGCACAGGCCAAAAAAAGACAGTAAGAAATCAAAAGAATCATGACTCGTTGTAGGTTGAGAAGTTCCATTAAGGTCAAATCGTGGGGTGCCGTTGTTTAGATACATCGTCTCGTACAAGCAAGAAACCAATTTGAGATATTGAAGGAATGGATGGTACAATCAATAGTATTCTGACAGGCAAGGAAATATGTACGACAAATGGCGGAGGGGTATATACAAAGGAAAATAATATCCACAAGGAAGTGTGAGTATCATCATCGTTAGGTCGTATCCAAGCCATATTAAGAAAGATGGTAATGTTGAAAAGGGTAAAGAGAAGAAAGAAAAGCATAGTCATGACTGGGGGACAGAAACCAAGGGGTATCGTTATCAAGGAAAAAATCACTTTTGGGACTTCTTCAGATAAGTCAACGAGTTGGATCAAATCAACCAACCATATCGACCAGTTTGGGGCGATCAACATGCTCCCGTCACGGCTCTGCGGGTCGACACTCTCCGTGCAAACTCTGAGTAATCTGGCGGCGGCGTGGCGTACGTCGCGACGCTGGACCGGCTGATCGCAGACGCGCGTGTCGTCGAACGTTCAAGGCTGTCTTCTTGCGTCGAGTGCTCTTCCCCTGCTCTGCTGCGTTGCTGACGTAACAGGTTCGCGCGCCCAGTGTACTCTGGCCGGGGAACCATGATGGTCCGCGGGGTGAAGAACTCTTCCCCCAACTGCTCCGAGATTGCGTAGATGTTTGCAGAGTCGGGAAGAGTGCCAGGACCCATGATCTGCACGGGGATGCGGATAGAGATGAGTGGCGCGGTCAGACTGGCGCTGGGCGTGTGATAGGAGAGGGAGAGGTCCAGGGCGTAGGTGCGTGCAGACAGACAGGTGTGGAATGTCGGGACGAATGCCTTGTTCTTGGGAAGCGTGACAGGGACGATCAGAGAGGTGGTGTAGTGGGTCTTGCCTGCGTAGGACGCGGAAGCGGCGTAGGGAGAGTAGTAAGATGACGATGACGACGACGACAACGACGAATCGGAGGTGGCAGAACAATCTGATTGGATGGAGCCGCGGCGCGAGGACGCTGTAGAGGCCGATGGAGACGGGTTTGGGGTGCTGCCGGTGTGTTTCTGCCAGGTGGCCGATCCGATGCAGCGACACGCGAGACAGATGGTCTGGGTGTACACCCCGCGGTCGTGGCACCAGGCCAAGTTGTTCGACCTGGCCGGGGTGTCCGTCCAGGGTTCCGTCGCATACCAAGTGTGGGCCTTGAGCTTCGTCCAGAGCGTGCCCAGACGCGGGGGTTGCTGCTTTTCATCCACAGGGTCAAAGCGGAGGTGCACCGTAGCCGTCGTCGTAGCAGGTTGCTGCTCCGAGTTCGAGGAAGCATGAAGCGGAGGGAGATGAAACGGCTTTGGTTGCGCGGCGGTCATGACGAGACAACCCAGCTTCCCTCGCAGAGCGCCTTTCTTCACGTCCTTTTCCTTGCGCATGCGGTACTCCTGGTTGCCATCGAGCACGTCCAGGGGCGGCTGTTCCTCTGTGGCCGGGATGATGCGAACCTTTTTGCCGCGCTCGAGCAAAGTCTGCATCTTTCCGTCGGTCGGGTTGATCTTGCTGATCTTGACGCGGACCCCATACTGGATCTGGACCATTTCGGGCGCCATGTCGTCGAGCAGCGTCGAGCCATCTCCTGCCACCATGGGGTCGCCGAGCGAGGGGGGCAGTCTGGTGTGGTTGGCCTTGATCTGCGGGTGGAGCACATCGTGATTGCAGGCGTACGGCAGCAACTGGTCAGGGACGACGAAAGTAAAGGGGAACGTGTAGGAGCGGCCAGCTTCGAGGACGCGAGGTTGCGGGTAGTCTGACTCTTCAATCGGTTGGGAGAGTCTCAGGAACGTGTGGAACGCAGACGACGTGCCGACCGTGGGCGCCGCAACCCCTGGCGTCTCAATCTGGGTGCGAGATGTGCCTGCAACATACTGGTCAGTGCGT
Organism: Malbranchea cinnamomea; assembly: GCA_900128795.2. NCBI lineage: Eukaryota > Fungi > Ascomycota > Eurotiomycetes > Onygenales > Malbrancheaceae > Malbranchea > Malbranchea cinnamomea. The sequence goes on along the minus strand of FQSS02000629.1, from coordinate 12,106 downwards.
TTCCTTCTAGGTCTTCCCGTTGCTGGCCAAATTTGACGACGACTGGCACCCTACCTGTGAAGGAGATGGAGACCTGGTCGAAGCGCGTGTCGACGTCAGCCGTGAAGACGACATCTCCACGGATGGTGTCGAGGGTCGTATAGGTGGGCACGGAATTGTGGCCGTCCAGGTCGTGGAGGCGGATATCGATCTTGACGCGCGACCGCATCGATGAGTCGAACGGCGTGCGGGGGTAGAGTAGAGATGCCATCGGAAAATGAGATACTCGTCTATTCTTCGCGACTACACGGATGCGATTGTGTGCAGCGAGAGAGGAACGGGAGGGGAGGGTCACTGGGAATATACCCAGCGCACCCGCAGTCGTGAAGCTGGCGCGGGCTTAGCGCCAGAGCGGGGAGAGAACAAGGGAAAGCAGTCGATGGCGTGTGATCTAGTGTCGTGGCAAATGGCGTGGAAAGACACTTTGAAACACCTCCAATTCGGTTCGAAGCAAATTGTCCTCCTCTCAGAATTTTGAGTATCAGATTGGAAGAGACGAGACTGTGGAGGGAATGAATGGAACAATCAATGGAGAGATAACCTGGGGAAAGGCGGAGCATGGTCGAAGATATATTTATATACAACTATAAACATTTCTTGACCCAAAGGGTAAGTCCAGGCGGAGACGGGCATCAGAGTTAGCTTTACCACAGTCTTGCCTGAGTCACAGACCCAGAGTTGTGGTCTCATGATGGGTTTGAACATCGTGATTCGATTCGCGAATTCCTACGCCACGAGGCAGGTGGAAAAGTTTGCTGGGGAATTCGTCGTGCCTGGGCCGCGCCCTGCCCTTGACTTGGAAGTGTGATGGAGTTGCCCGCGGCCATGACTCTTGCTACAACTTTTCCGTCGCTTATCCACCTGAACCCACCTGGACCGAGAAGCTTGGGCGAGTCTGACCTGCAGAAAGTGCCCGTGAGGTACCTCCGCAGCGGCAAAAAGGGAGGTGGTACTTGAGTGGTACCTTCTCGGCGACACGCCCTGTGATCCACCGCCGACATGGCCAGACTGAGAGCAAGGATGGAGAAGCACCCACCGGACAGAGCGAGACCTTGGTGGAACAGACGAGAAGTCGTCGGTCGTAGTATGATGTACAATACCTGTAATAGCCGCTCGTTTTTTCGCCTCGTCTCCTTGCCATTTGTGTTGCTGTTCTTCGTGCCAAATTTTTTTTTCTGGCGTGCCGATTACCCCCTTTCTCCCCCTGGCCTCCTTCTGTGGTGCTTTTCCTGTTGTGAACAGCGTCTCACAGGAATGTTCCAGGTCTTTCCTTGGATCGCCCATGTTTTTCCCTTCGTGTTGGCTCGGCTCACCTAAGACGGCTTTGGCTCAATCATAACGCCAACTATTATTAGTTATGACATCGTTCCGCCCTTTGATCAGCGTGTCGTGGCGCTGATTAATCTGACCCGCTCAATCATCTGTCCAGGATGACTGCGAGATCGGAAGTTTTTTTTTTTTTCTTTCTTTCTGAAGCTTCACGTCTGTTTGATGATTAATAACTATTCGAGGGGCACTCACTCATCATATTGCCTGGCTCCTCCACAACGCGTCTATTGTGTCTTCGAGTCGTCTTTGTTCGTTCCCTTCCTCTAGCATGAGAAAGGAAATAAGCCCTCCTTTGTCGATAATACGAGGCCTCAGAATGCGATCATGGCGTCTTGCTGCTTTTGCGCTGCTTGGAAAATCGCTCCATCGGTTCGTCCACGCAACGCTCTGAAGCGTGATCGCTCATCGTCACCTCACGACTCGCCCGAGAAATGCACCAGTCGACATTGTCATCCCAACTCTTTGGTCAGCGTGATGTGGATGATGATTCGGCCTCTCCTCGTCTTCGTCGACAGGGACCGTGAGAGTCTTGTTGGGCAGAAGAGGGGTCACGCGTGAACACGCGATCTCGATGGCATTCAGTTGGACCCGAAGCCCAGGCTCGTCACCGCGGGTTTGGGATGTATCTTTTTGGAGCCGTAGACTTCCTCAGTACAGTTCTAGCCGTAAAGTAAGGAGTGTAGTAGTTCTAGCCTGGTGGTCTGTTGCAGGTAATGGAAGATGCTGCTCGACCTCTTCTGTTCTGGGCACTTCCAATGCACGCCAACCATGAGTTGTAACTTCAACGTCACTGTTTCTCAATTCAACTCCTTGTCGACTCCGAAAAGCCTACAGAAGAAAGAACAATTGGAATAATGACGATGAAGGTCGTAAGTAGTAGTAACCAACTATTGGAAATGCACTTACATACCTTTCACTTGCGTCTGGAAGTACACACCACGTGACCGTATTATTGTCTCTGTCCTTGTTCGACGACTTCCAAACATCAACGTTCTTTGAGATTTCTGCGTCCATTTACGATAACCCACAGCATCCTAGGTACGAGCACAATGGAGCTTGCGCTCCTTCATGATGTTCTTGCGATGGTGTCTACGAAGGAACAATGCTTTCATTCCAATAGGTCAACGGAGTCGTCATGTCTCTCCGCGACGACCGTCTTCCCATGGCATCATCAACACCCGATTCTTCTCCAGGGCACCATGTCGACCCTCCCTTCTCTCCTCCATTCCAGGGCCCTTGCTTCCGCCGCTCGTCTTTGTCGGACTGACCCTCACGCTTTGGGCCTACAAATGCGCCATGATGGTCATCTTCCAGAACAAGATCATCTACATGCCCAGCATGCCCCCGTTCTCACGTTCGGAGAAGATCGAGGATTACGCGCGGCTGTGCGGCGCAGTGAGGTGGGAGGAGAGAAGGATCCGCGCGGAGGATGGAGTGGAGATTGCGCTGTGTGTCGGGAGCATACCGCGGGAGAATGATGACGGCCGGAGGAAGCATGTCGTCGTGCTGTATTTCCAGGGGTAGGTTTGCCCTTCTATCTACCGTTGTACACAGTCCATTGTTGATACATGATAATAATACTGCGTTTACGTTTGGTAGAAACGGCTCTTCTACTCCACCACGACTCCCCTTCCTATCCGCCGTCCTGAACAGGCTTCACCGACAACCCGCAGCCGCAGATTACACCATTGTCGCCCTCTCCTACCGCGGCTACTGGACGTCTCGCGGCCGCCCGTCTCAGAAAGGCATCGAGCGCGACGCCATTGCCGCGCTGCGATGGGTGCAAGACACTTACTCTGGTCGTAACGGCCGCGATGTGTACGTCCTCTGGGGCCAGTCCATCGGGGCAGGGGTCGCAACCGGCCTCGTGGCGCACCACACGCAGAACATGCAAAACGCCCGAAAACTCCACGGGATGATCCTCGAGACCCCCTTCCTGAGCATCAAGAGCATGTTGCTGGCCATGTACCCGCAGCGCTGGCTGCCCTACCGCTACCTGTGGCCGTTTCTGCGGAACTGGTGGGATTCGGAAGATGCGGTGAGGCGCATCGGAAGGGCATCCGACACCCTTGCCCCTGTTGACGTTCCTGCGTCTGCTTCTTCTACATGTACTGATGCTGCCACTGCTACTCCTACCTTGTCGGATACTTCACGGACGCTCGGACGAAGCAACGGTGCCGAGCCCGGCTGGGCGAAGACCCTGCCCACCCTCATCATTTCCGCGACCAACGACGAGCTCGTGCCCCCTGGCCAGGCCGCGGCGCTGGAGAAGCTTTGTCGTGATGTCGGGATGTCGGCTGTGCAGCGGGTGGATGTTGCTGGGGCACTGCACAACGATGCGACGATCAAGGGCGAGGGACAGAACGCCGTGGTTGAGTTCCTGGGGCAAGTGGGTGAATCTGCCCAGGAGTGACTTGACCATGTGGCGTGAGGATAAAGCTCGTGACATACACAGGTGTTTCGGGCAACGTGTCACAGGCCGTTCAACATACTGTGTGCTCCAAACTGACGTCACTGCTGGGAGCATCGGGCTACGGGGCCGGGTGGCCTGCGACGGACAACATGTTGCACATCATCAAGAGCCGCTCAGGGGCAAACAATCAGCAACTCGTCCTAGCCAGAGAAGAGATTGCGCGTATACTGCACAGTTGCTCTGCCCTACATCGTCTTCTTAACATGCAACGCTCTGTGAGACAAAGCACCCGACCTCAAACAATAATATCGAAACAATCTTGCAAGCAATATAAAATTCGATCGCCGGGATTTCTGCTCCTCTTCGCCACGCCGATGCTAGCCACGTCGTCCTGTCCTTAATCCTTCCTTTTTCAACATTGTTTTTCTCTCTGCCACCGCCGGGGGACCCTGCGAGACCCGCACACTAAAAGATAAGATCCGCCTCAACACCGTCTTTGACGTCTGCAAGCATGCTCCACTTGCCGGTCCACTCTCACCACATGAGGCGACTGCAGATGGCGTTTTTATCTGGTGTGAACAAAAAAAATTTTTTTTTTCCTGTCACGTTGACTTCTGCCAAGGTGTACCGCTCCCCACATTGCACTCTTTCCTTCTTCCCACGTATTTCTTCGCTATTCTAGAATTCCCCTCTACCTTGGTAGGAGTCGTACCTCTCTGGCAGTGTTCAAGTCGCTACCAAGCAATCGAATAGTATAAGTTGGTGGCAGGGACATCTGACTTGCTCCATTTGGGGCCTCAGCAGTTTGACTGCACAATAAGTGACCATGAAGTGAAGGGATGAACATCCCTCTGAATTGAGTTTCGGAAGCGGCCGTTCGGCCCCTGACATCATGTTACACTTTCATCTAGCCTATACTTTTTTTTAGTAGTCGTATTTCGGCTGGTATCAACCCGACTGACTGTTGCCAGTGGGCTTCTAGAACGAGATATTTTTTCTGCACCTACGATGTACTGTGTATATTCATGTAAGCAATACTACCGTGTAATAAGGCTAAGCACCTAGTAGACTTCTCCACGAGACAAACACAGAAGCCAACGAGGGAGCAAGCCCTCGCCTGACGCCTCGGAGGGCTTTTCTTCCCTTATCCCTCCCCTTCCCGCTCCGCTCCGCCCTGCCACTAGTACACGTCTCCTATACAGTACATACTAATTATCAGAGTCTGCCTGCCTGTCAGCCTGTCGCTTTTGACTAGTAGTATTTATGTACTATGTACAGGTACGGAGGTCCTTTGGATGTTGGTGGTTCTCCACTCTACGGTGCCACGGAGCACGGAGGCCCCAATCGGTGGAGGAGCAGCAGTTGAAATTTAATTTTTTTCTAAAAATCATGAAGAATCTCCGCCGTCGGATATCCACGGCTATTTCTTTCTCTCCCTTTCTAATATTTTTTTTTTATTTTTAATTCATTATTTTTTTAGTGGAAAATGACCATTCATTCGCCAACCCGCAGATCCTGAACACATGGAAAAAGAATGGCAACTCAGGTTGAGCAACCAGTCTATACACAGTGACCCCTGGCTCTATACTTATGTCCTCTCTCTCTCTCTCTATCTCTCTATATATATGTGGACGCCGAAAGATGAAAAGCTGCGGAAATGGCAGTCGAAAACAAAAGCAAGGGCTGTCAAGTTATTAGGGAATGTAGAAGCATGCGCTAAAGATGCGACAGAGGATAGGGAGGGGAAAAAATAGGAAAAAAAAAAATAAAACGAAAAATGGAACAAAAAATGCAAGTGCTAGGAACCAAGTCTATGAAGAGAAGCAAAATGATATGTGCATTCAAACTGCTCAAAACTTCAGTACTACCGGCTTAAAAGATATTGGGCAGGGCAGAAAAGAAAAAAAAGGGGGTGGCAGCCTTATACACCAGATGCCTTGGCCTTCTTCGGCACCCGCGCCAGCCAGTATAAGCCAACCGCGGCGACGATATTGAACGCAATGTACACCCACATGAGGCCAAAGTTGCGCCACGCATCATCGTAGTTGCTGGACACGGTCGCAAGGAAAGCATCTGTGTGGCTCATGGTGCAGAACTGGCAGTTGGCTGTCGCTTCGGCATCGCGCAGGTAACCTGCGCCAACGCTCTCGATAAAAGGCCCCATGTACTCTCCGCAGGTCAGATTCGCCGGAGGGTCAAAATGCAAGTACTCGACCTCCTCGCAGGTGACGGTTGTGCCGGAAATCCCGGTCGAGAGCATCGCGGAGACGAGGTACGTGAAAGGGGAGACGCGGTACATGAAAATCCAGAACCCCGGCATGGCCTCGGGCGTGGCGAGGACACCGCAAAAGATCAGGCAGAGGGAGAAGAGCAGGTTTGCGACGTTGCCGCCCGTCTCGGCGAGTTCGATGCCCGCGATGATCATGTGCGCAAAGGTGGAGGTGAAGAGAAGGAATGTCCAGATGAGGAGGAACATGAGGGCCCCACGCTCGTTCACCGCGTCGGTGGGCTTCGCGTTGTTATTCAGACCGATGGGATAGTACCAGCAGACGAACATGAGTACCGACATGAGGGTGTTCCACGGCAGCTCTACCAGGATGTTGGCCGTCATGAAGGCTTGCCATGAGTAAGTCTTCGACGGGCGTTCGCGCGCTTCGTAGAGAGACCGCTGGGTAACGAAATGCGGCATGATCTGCTGCACCAGGTTTCCAAAGATCGTCATGAGCATGAACACGCTGAACATCTGGTTCTGCATGCCTTGGATGGAATTCTTGGCCTTGAAGAACGAGAATCCGATGTAGAGCGCAGTGAGGATGGTAAGGGCGGTTTTGGACCAGATGTAACTTGGTGTGCGGTAGTACTGGGCGAAGACACGGATCAGGCATTCCCACAGCTGAACATGGAACGGCGCCGCATACTCCTTGTATGAGTCCGGGTCGGAATTCTGATCGATCGGTTTGCTCGAGAGAGTCGACTTCAGTTCAGCCAGATGCTCCTTCACCTTCCTATACTCGGGACTCTCGCGCCAGACCTTGGGCCAGTCGATCTCACTATGAGATCCAGGTGCGGCTCCAATCACTTCCAACATCCATTCGGCCGGATTCTCCCCGGGGGACAGAGGTTTCGCGCCGTTGCGTTCAAAGTAGCTTGACAGAGTGGACGAGTTTTCTCCAATCTCCCCAAAGTAGATGGTCTTGCCTCCCTTCGCCAGGAAAAGCAGACGATCAAACCGCTGGAAGAGCATGGCCGATGGCTGATGGATGGTGCAAAGGATCGCTTGGCCGTGTTGAGTGAGTGTATCAATCAAGTCTAGAATTGACCAGGATGTCTGACTGTCGAGACCAGATGTGGGCTCATCGAGGAACAACAGCAGCTGTGGCCTTGCAGCCAACTCGACGCCAATTGTCAATCTCTTGCGCTGCTCAACGTTGAGACCTTCACCTGGCACACCGACAACAGCGTCCGCGTAAGCCTCCATGCCCAAAAGCCTAATCACTTCTTCCACATAATCCAATTTCTCCTTGCGACTGATGTGTGCTGGCTGGCGCAGCAAGGCACTGAACCTGAGGGCTTCACGGACGGTTGTTGTGGCTAGATGTAGATCTTGCTGCTGCACATAGCCGGTCTTGCGCTGAAAGGACTGATCCCGAGGCCGTCCGTCAACAAGCATCTCACCCGTGACCACACCCATCGTAACCCGAGTCGCCAACACGTCCAGCAAGGTTGTTTTGCCGGCTCCAGACACACCCATTAGCGCAGTACAGGTGCCAGGCTTGACCCAGCCGTCAATATGATCCAGCAGTCTTCTGGGTTCGCCTTTGATTTGAATATCATAGCAAACATCTTCCCACTGGAAGACGGCCGTCTGTCGCTGAATGTTGGCCGTCGTTGGAGTGGCGGATGCATCAGCCTGTGTGGCACTAGCGGGGAGGACTTTCTCTTGCGATGATTCCAAATCTGCGGGGATCTTCGGCTGATGGCCACGGCGGAACAAAAGAACCTCACCCTTGGACTTTTTCTCGGAGATGTATTCGGTAGCGAAAAGATACGTGAAAGCGAAGAAGGCCATGAAGCCGAAGAGAATGCCCAGGTTTCTCCACAAGTGCCCCTTGACATACTGGAAGCTCTGCTCGAGATAAACACCGCCATCCACCATCGACGATCCAGGCTGCGCACCAACAGTGGAGCAAACTCTATGTTCCATTGGTATGCTGTCGTAGGCGTCTCCAGATGGGACGATACCCGAACAAGCAAACTCACGACCGTGAAACTCATTGACCATGAAGCTCTCGAATGAGTAGGCAATGGGGTTGATGTAGTTCATCCACCGGGACCAGCCAAGCATGTTTCGCGTCGGGATCACGAAGCCGGTATAGATGACCATACCCAGGATCAAAATCGCAGCAGGGACCAGGGCCTGTGAGAGTGTGCGAGACGATGCAGCAATCGTCCGGAAGATCATCGACATGGTGAACGTGGTGACCACAGAGAACAGCCAATACGTGAAGAAGGCACCTGCATCACGTCGTAGATTGGTCATGAAGTAGAGCGGGATATTAAAGGTAAATGAGTTGATGATTTTGTAAGGGGTGTCGCACAGCATGGACGCAATGGCCTCCGCAAAGGGGTGATAAAAAGCATATCGAGCGTGTTTTTCCACGATCGCGCGTTGGGCATACAACGTCAAGATTTCAAGGGCGCTCGAAAAGGCGTTGAGAAGCACGGCATAGAACAGAAGGGCTCCGCGACCGTAGAAGCTAGCAGTGCTGTCCGGGAGATTATAGAAAACTGAAGCGACGATTAAAGCGATAGCGAAATTGCCAAATAACGCCGTAGCCGTCAAGCTGTAATCCGCACGAAGTCGCTGGAACCCCCGGACGACACACAGATAGACTTGATCCCAGATGGAGATCGTGTAGGGCGACATTGAGCGTTGGTGTTTCGATTGCATTGCTTTGCGGGCGCTCACAAAGGCATCATAGGAGGGACCTCCGATAGGATACTGCTGTTCAAACTCTTCAATCTCCTTCATAAGCCTGGCTCGCGCCTCGCTTTGTTTCCATGCGGCAGCAAACTCATCTGGCGTGCGGGGTACACGGTTTTCAAATCCAGGACGAACTTTGCGCTCCGACGGGCTGGTGAGCGCCGTCAAGAAGTCTGCAGTTGTCTGGCGCTCGGGACACTCGAACCCCATGTCCACGAAAAACTTCTTGGCTTCCGTGGTAGGCCCGAAATAAATCTGTCTTCCCTCATAGAGCACAGTTACCTTGTCAAACACGTCGTACGCACTCTGAGATGCCTGATAGATTGCCACACAGGCCGCAGTACCGGCATACTTGCTCATCAAAGCCAAGTTCTTACAAAACTCCAACGCATTGGCGCTATCGAGACCTCTCGTGCTGTTATCCCAGCATTGTAAGGGGGCCTGGCTCAGAGTGGCCTCCGCAATGCTCACACGCTTGCGCTCACCACCACTGACGCCACGGATAAAGTCATTTCCAACACGAGTGTTGATCGTATGTGAAAGGCCCAGCATGGTCATCACGACGTCTCTCATATGCTCTGCGTATTGGTCTCGCGTCACCCCTTCCAGGCGGTTGCGAGGGGCTCTCGCGAGAGCCGCAAATTTTAGAGTATCGCCAACGGAAAGCTGAGGGAAATGAATGTCGGTCTCAGCCGTATAGATCGCCTCGCCTCTGAACGCCTTGCGCATTTGTTTTGCCGAGACACCTGTTCTCAGGTAAGTACCGACTCTCATCACAGGGGAGGACGGACGTGCTGTCATACCTTGGTAGTTCATCACCGAGTCTTCTGACATCTCAATGCCATTCATCTCACCGGCAATGGTCTTGAGGAATGTCGAGCAGCCACTCCCAGGCCTTCCGAGAACAACCAACATCTCCCCGCTTTTGACCAAGCCATCGAATTCGCGCAGAATCTGGATCTTCGGCATCTTCATGCCCAGTAGTTTTCGGATCATCGTTCCTATCTCGAGAAGCGAGTTCAATACGTCCTTCTGATAGTCCGTCGGGGATCCGAAGCCGTGGACACTCAAGTTTTTGAACGCAACCCCAGCGGTCCGGTCAGGGTACTTCTCGGGATCCCGAGAGCGGATGGCGAGTAGCATCTTCATCCAGTCCTTTGCCTTGAAATTCGGGCTGTGGGGGTTGAGGGTGGACTGGGGGTCCTCCACCTTGAAAGGGTTCTGCAGGGTGCTTTCTGTCGAGAATCGAGTCGATTTGCGTGTCAGCTGTCGAGCCAACTCGCCCACGCGGGCTTCCATCTTCTCCTCTTGTCCCTGAAGAGTCTCTTCATCATCGAATTTGTCTTGAGCGGGATCGGTTGAGCGTTCGCCCCGATCCCCTGACCGATCATGGTCGATGCTGTCGCCGTGCACCTGGGGCAAGTTATGGCTGACAACAGACTGGGATCGGGGCGTGTTTGGATTGATTGTGCCGAATAATGACATTATTTGTTATCTGGCCTTCATGCTATCGATCCAAGAGCGTAGTGAAATCTAAACCCAGGGCGGGTTTTCGTGAGCTGCCCAGGGAAGGAAGGGAGCAAAAAGAGGCCAATGAATGCAGGATGCGAGTAAAGAACGGATAGACCTTGGTGATGCCTGGGCAGCTTCCAAAAGACTGTTGTGAGGTAAAATGGTTGCGTCGGGCAGCGTCGTTATATAAATAGCAATGCCAAAGGCCAGGGACGAGTCGGGATGGCTCAGCACACATAGCTCACCCTGGGACCCCGAGCTGAGATTTATCCTTGGTGAAACAGGTAACTATGAATCCGGAAGATTCTTTCTAGCCCCACATGCTAGAAAGCTCCACATCAGGGGGAAAATAAGCATATTCGAAGCAGACATCAAAAAAGGCACTATTATTAATAATTAGTAGTGATTTCGTGCGGGTTTTCGGCGGAGATCCTCCTAGGCATCAAGAAAATCTCGACCAAATGTTCCCTAAAGGGGGCTCCATGATCATCAGGAGGAAAGTTTAAGACCTCCTGCTGTTCGGAACCTGGAATGATTCCTTCCCGATTTTTTACTGCTCTCGGCCTCAAAATTAAGATTATTACTGGCGGGAGGTGAGAACTTGCACTGCCCCGAATCCCGGGCTTCAGCCCGGTGGGAGAGATAAGAACATTAGAGGTCAGAACCTACCGAAATTTGGGAGTTTTCGACTTACCTATGATTCCCAAGACAACGGTGAACCTGACAAGGCTCTTCCAATAAATTTCAAGTGTCGCTCTCTAACTAGCCAAATCTGTATTTGTCAGAAATGCCTCCTCAGGTGGCGAGGAAGAGCAAAGGCTGGCCAAGAAAAGCGTCTAGATAAGATATTAGCTTTTGCCTTGCCCTTGACAGAAAAGGTTATGCAGAACATCCGTCCCACCAGTCAGTCATTCTTCGGGTTCGCTCCCGAGCGCGCTCGGGAGATCCTGAGATGTGCACTACTTGACTTGCCTCTCCTGCTGTAGGTCTGAATCTTTCTCTTTGTATGGCCTTTTTTTTCCATTTTCTTTGGTTGACAGAGGCCTCCTCTGCTGTCTGAGGGAACCGCGCAACCCCCAACCGGTGATCAACTGTGTAGTCTGTTGTCCTCCGTCGTCCGTTTGAATCTGCTTCTCACGCAACAGAAGGAACTTTGATGATCGGGGACAAAATAATCATTCTCTCTCGGAAACCAAAAAGGAACTGCTAATCAATACGGTACCTTACACCACGGAGCGCAGATTCCGGCATCCGAAGGACGTAATTATGCGCTCCTATTGGCTCTGCTAAGCGCGGAGATTGACCTGCCAAGCCATGATGGACTGCCCCTGGTCACGGGAGCTTGCCGGAGTGAAGCTCGCACAGTGCCGAGCAGACCAAACACGACCAGCCAAGTGGGCTGCGAAGTCCGACTCTGCCACCTCCTCGTGGTGCAGCCTGGTAACATCACCTATGGTGATGGCTAAGAGCA
>FQSS02000633.1:5452-30428 GCA_900128795.2 Malbranchea cinnamomea | reverse complement strand
ATTTTCATTCAAGCGTGGCGCACCCACTAGGGGTTTGAGTAGTGGGTGCGCTTGGCACGAGTAGTCACCTTACTAGGCTTAACTAGTTAGTTTGGGCACATTTAGACAGCTTGGCAAATAGATTCTACTATGTAACTAGTTATTTGATTCTTACGATGCCTGTCGTGGTGGACCGCTTTGCCCCTGCGGCCGATCCTATGCACATGAAGTCAGCAAAGGTACGGAATGCGTATTTCCCCATGTTGAAGAAAAGACAATCAATCTCACCGGGAGATGACGGACAGATATTTTAGATTCTGGCAGTAGGATGGCGAAGCGAAAGCCAACAATGAGAAAGGAGCCGCCAGGAAAGAACATTAACTACATGTCGTTAGTAAGCAGGAGAGATCTGTTGAAGAAGCCTTGTCAATGTTTTTCTCGAGTGGTAATAGGCTGCTGATGCCTGAGTTAATGTTGGTGAGCCTATATTATGATCACAGATCCGGTCTGGCTGGCACATTCATTTTCATCCAAAGACGCCATCTTGACGCATGGTGCCTGACATTTGCGCAGCGGAGATCAACGGTTCGCCATCCTTTTGCGAAGAATCAACCGCCCTCAAGTCGATTCGAGCCCGACGTGCCGCGACCGGATTTCGACAGACTATTCACACCGGTTTCGTTGCCACAAGGCGCACGCCGGAAGGCCCTTTGGTAGTTGTCTGCTGTGTGTATTCTTGTTAACCAAGGTGTTTGTACCTACGTAGTACTGAGATATTGCCATCAACAAGGGAGCGAGAGTGATGTATACTGCATGATTCAAAAATGAAGGGACTAGGCGGGACAGGCGGGAAGTAATCGTAATGTTCATTAAGAGTAGCTGCTGCTGCTGCTCCTGCTGCTACTGCTGCTACTACTACTACTACTACCACCACCACCACCACCACCATCTTCTTCTTCTTCTTCTTTCTGTACTCCACGATAAATAGCAGTTATGGATTATGCACATGCCAATCATCGACAGAAGTGGCATCGTGCGTACGGTGTGGGAGCCGATAATCACAGGACCTCAGAGTACTGCAGACCAGACTGTGGAATGCAGATAGCACATGGAAGATCGGCCTTGAAAAAAATAAGTTAGATAGTACTATTAATAAGTAAAATGGCCGAGAGGCAAACAGAAAATGTGATGTAGCCAAAGCACGATGGAATCAACAACGTCCCTCTTCTCCGATCTTCTTTCCCTTGCCAGATTTTAGACTTGGCATTGTGAAGCAACTCGCTCTCTGAGTAAAAAGGAAACCTCCATGTAAGAAGCGATACTGCTAGTAGTCGTAGTATCAAGTGGTCGACAGTCTTGGAAAACGCTAAGAGGGAGGCAAATGAAGTGGAGAGTCATGGCGAGCTAAAGACTCCATCTCCGCTTTGGCTCCTTGGAAGGATGGTCCTTCAGCCAGCCCTCTTTCTCGAGAGTCCATCGCAGTTTATTTTGCGGTGCATGGGAGGCCGGAGAACGGATTCACGCCTCCAACGTGGCAGTGTGTTGATAGGCGACACGACATCCGCGTTGATCTCATTCTTCATGCCGATGCTTGGCGCCATCTCATCAGCCACTCAACACGCCGCCCCATGTCCGATCAGCCCTCTCGGCTCCATCGTGACTGGGCCTTTTCACACTCATCTCAGGCTCTTTGAAGGATTTGAGATCTCAAGGCGCTACGCGGCGTCCACCCCACATTTGAGTGCTGCTAAGTAGCTGCTGTCATGCTTGCCCTTTTTTCTTGTCCCTTTTTTCGTCTTTCTGTTCCAATAGGAACGCCAGGCGAGAATGCTGGGGAGATAGAATATCAAATCAAGATGTCGCTAATTCCGGCATCTCGATGCCTACTGGCCTTTGCTTGAGCACATCCTACCCGCTAATCTCTCCGTTCCTTTGACTTTTGTTCGTTCGCGAGGATTGGACCGTTCCTGCACAGTACTATGTAGTAGTACCAAGGAGCAGTGTGGGTTATAAAAGTGCCATTCCTCGCATTTTTAGCCCTTGCACCTTCTGCCCCAGGGTTGATATTTCATGGTACTACTACGACTAGACTATTATTGAGTTAAAGATCATGGCCATGATCTTCCATAGTAATCTCGGCCTGTCATGACCTGAGATCGCCGCAGGTGCAGGAGGGCTGTCGTTTCAGAATCGCAACGCCAATCTCGGCTCCCTCGCTTTCTTCGCAAAAATCTCTCCCGAGGCCTTTTCTTCAATCCAGCTTTGATCAGTCTGGCCCAGTGTCCAAGTCTCTGGGTCTCTGTTCAATCTCCGTTTTTTTCCCCTTCTTTTCTACCTCTTCGTCTTAACTCTCGACGATGAGCTCGCGGATGATGTCCACTATCAGCGTACGACGCCCCTTATCTCCGGACGGGATAAACCCCGGAATGACGACTTCAATCGCACCTCCAAGATCGTTGAAGTCTGGAATGCCTCAAATGCAGCACCGATCCCGTAAAATATCTGCAGAATTGGACTCCGTTGCCGCGAAACCTCTCCCCCAGATCCCCCGGAAACCTCCTTCAGACCACCACCACCACCAGCCTGCCACCATCGCACATGGAGACTCGATTACCGACTTGTCCTCCTCTTCCCTCTCCATTGAGTCAACAGCGGCGTCCGAAACGACCGCAACATCGACGTCAACGTCAAAAACAACAACAACTACTACTACTACTGCCTCAACGGCCGAAGACCGTCCCTCGTCCCCATCCTCCTCCTTCTCATTCCCCTTTTCCCCCCCTTCCCTCTCCGACGATACCACCAACTCCATCGCTGTCACACCACCCCTAACCCGCGTACACTTCTCCTGCTACCACTTCCACCGCACCTTCGTGCCCTCGCGCAACACGCACTACCCGCTACCGTGCATGACGTGCCTGCGCGCCAACGACAAGGGCGCCCCGCGCTTCCGGTGCACATTTTGCTGTCTGCGCATCTGCGGCGACTGCCTGCGGGGACTGGTCAAGTGCAAGGATCGCTCGCTGATGGCGTTCATGGAGGAGCTGCTTAGGTCGCTGGAGGCCGGGGAGATGGCGGAGAAGTGACTTACTAGCCGACTGGCTGGCTGAGCACGAGAAGGGCGTAGGGAAGGAAGGAATTGGAGAGGATAAGGGCCAAGGGGCTTTACGATGGAATTTCTTTTCCTCTTGCCTGCCGGTTATTTTGTGCTGGTTTCGGGTTATTCGGGTCCAAATCCTCTGGCGTTGGGATGGGAGGCGGTATTGTTGAACTGGCAACTGGATCTCATATGACATGATGTGCAACAGACAGGGAGGACATGATAGGGCACGGACCAAGATATTAAGTTAATTAATACATATGCTAGTATGTATATGAGTTAATACCAAGATAAAAAAAAAGCTCGTCGTTTGCAACTATGTAGGTAGTAGTACTAAAACAGAAAACTAATTAAAGTATGGACGACATAGTACAGACACCCCATCTAATCACTACCCCTAGAGCAAGTCGCTGAATCCTATGCCAAAAAGAAGAAGAAAAGAAAACAAAGGACAAAGATGAAGCATCATCATGTTCACCAACTCCAAAAGCCGCAAAAAGGGAGATTTCTCGGTAATATCGACTCATGGGGAAAAAAAAAAGAACAAGAACAAAGCCCCTTAAGCCCGTAAGCATGCGCCCCGAATCAGCAAGGATGATAGAAGCCCTCCAGTGGACAGTGGTATCTAGAAAGACAGAGTGACAATGCGTTCAACATACGTAGTAAAAGGAGCCATAAAAATGCCAAGTCATGGAGTAAACATAGGCGGAGAGGGTGCGGGAGAGTGTCTTTTTAGCCATGAGGATCATCTGATGAGCCAGCTCCGTACTGGGGCGCGGGCGGGGGGCGCCGTATTCCCATCTTGATAAGATCCTCGTCGATTTCTTGCCGCGTTAGACCTGGCACAGCAGGAGACGCCGGGAAGCCGACGTATTTGGCAAATCCAGACAGCACAGACACTTCCTGGTTGTAGGCAGCCTGCTGCGCAGCCTGTGTTGAACGGCGCGTTGGGAACGGAATGCTGTATTCGGGGCTCGCTTCGGCGATCTGAAATCGGTCCTGCTGGATTTGACAGTGATACCTCGCTAACCTTTCGAGGTGCGCTTCACGGATTTCCCGGATGCGTTGAAAGTAAGTGCTGTTGATCTGGCTGCGTTCGGCTCGGCTTTTGGTCATAAGAGATTGCAATTTAAACTGGAATAGGGTATTTTCGTATTTGATCTTTTCGTCGCGGTATTTCGTTATTATCTCCAATTGCCGGAGATACTCTGGGTGAGTGGGGTTAGGTTGTTCAAGTTGCGCCAGCTCTCTATTCAGATTGGCTATTCGTTCATCATAGATTCTATTGAAGGCAGAATTAGCAACGGCGTGCAGGCATCAACATGTGTGGTAAGGAGCAAACAAACCTATCACGTAACGTCGCAAATTGTTGTTCTAGGGTCGTGAGTGTATCCATCGCATTTGCTTTTCGAATAGCTGAACATATGGTGTTAGCATGCCTGTCATGTCAATGGCCCATTCAGCTGGCGATTGCACTCACATTCTTCTAACTTTGAGGCAGCCTCGGCATCGTCTGCTTCTCCAACAGCCTCTGCATTGTCTTCTTCTTCGACGGTTTCTTCAGCCACACCATTCTCCGGTGCATTGCTTTCCACCTCACCATCCTCCTCAACATCTTTAGTCTTCTTTCCCTTCTTCTTGGCCGTGGCCTTTTTCCCTTTTTTCCGCTTCACGGGAGAAGAGCGCGTCTCAACTTCCTGCTCCTCCTCGTCAGCACCGAAGGTTTCTTCATTTGATGTTTCTTCAACCTTGGGAGAAGGCTCGATAGCCGCATGACGGGGACGGAGGTCTCCAGAAGCCGAGGGGGAAGTCCGTGTGATGGGAACAGAACCGCGACGCTTTCGCGACGGCTCGTCCGCGTTCTGCCTCTCTCCGATGTCCCCAACGGAAGCGATGCGTTTCCTTTTTTTCCCGATCACCTCCTGTGGGGATGGAAGTTTGTCCTCTTCAACGTTCGAGTCGTTCGCGTCCACCACGCCGTTGCTCTTCGCCGATCTGGACGGTTTGCTTGGTGATACCTCGGTTTCGTCATTTTCATCGTCGCCGTTATCGTTGTCACCTTCATCCTCAAGATCATCGTATGTGGTCGACTGCGCCAACTTGCTCGGGCTAGTTCCGTATGAATCAGCGCTTAATACAATGCTGGCTCTGTTGCGCGTTCGGTGTGGAGAGTCTTCTATGCGCTCCGTTTCCGCTTCCGAATCGACTTCGCTGGCCAGTTTCTGCGGTGAAAAATCTATGTTCTCACTATCAAGGCGGTCATCAATGTCACTCAGGCTGCTTGATCGCGTATCGTCTTGCATGACTTCCGCCAGCATGTCTAGACCGCTGGTACCTGTGGAGGGCGGAGGAGCCGCTTGGGCGACGCCGTTTCCCGGGTCCATCTAGGAGCCGATCAGGTGTGTAGTAGGAGGAATTCGTAGATGGGAATGCAGGAGATAGAGGCTGGAGAAATGGGAACAGAAGAGATCTGCTGTACGCGGGGTCGGGCCTTTCGAGGTCAGAGATCCCTGGTAAGGCGCAATGGTCCAGTCAGTATACATTGAGCACTCTTTAGCCAGAGGTGGCAGTCGCACTTGTGAGAAAACATAAGAGCCTGCAGTAAACCGTTCAAAAAGAATAAGAATGAACAGCCAGATGAGGCTGCCGCCAGTCAAGAGCCTTCAACCGATGGAAAGAAAACTCAGAGGAGTGGAAAGCCAAACGGAAAACATGAGAACAAGCTGTGGCATAAATCTACCCTGGCAAAACGACTCTGCTCTGTTCACTCGTGTTCCAAAAAAAAAGCTCTATTCATGTGGTCGTTGGGTCAACGTACCTTTGCTGTGCCCTTGCGGTGAGGGGGAAGCCGGGCTTGCAAGAAGCCCTACCGTCGGCAAACCGAAGGCGATGCGCGGCAACGAATCCCGTTCGGTATGGAGACAGTCGCTGCAAGGCAACACAGTATATATCGGTCAGGATGATGCCCGGAAAGCTCTTGACGGAGGGTAGTGTGTCTGACGAAGATCCTGAGGTGGACGTGAGCGCAGAATGGGTGACAGACCAGCTTCAAAGGACTGTGGGGTAAAAACGGTAGCAGCAAGCTGGCGTACTGAATTAATAGATACAGAGATGAGGATATACGTCCAGATAGAGGCCAGTAACGAACGCATGAATGAGATGGAGGGGAGTGAAAATGGACGGAGGGCAGAATGGTCAACGAGCCGTGAATACAGCACTCTTCCGGGGAAGAAACCAGGTGATACGGCCCATGGTGTATTAGCGGGCATTCCCTTGGGACTCTCTTGAAACTGACATACCGGTCATGGGAACGCTGAAGCGCGGTGCAAGGCGTTTGTGCGTGAGAAAATCGGTAATGGAGCCGTATTAACTGGCTAAATCGTCCAAATCACCGCAGTCGCCGGGTAAGGACTGTGACAGTACAGGTTCTGCCCGTAAGCTTCGTCGATCCCTTTTCTGCAACCAATAAATATCTGAGTATGAACTGACCGCCTTTGACCCACTGCTGACTAAATTTTCTGCCGGTCTCCACCGCCTAATTTCGCAATCGATGCATCAAAGATATGAGAGTCGCGACTCACGACCAGAATTAATTATAATAACCTGATGAAATAAAGAGGCAGTATACTTTTGAGCCAAAGGCGTTTGTGCCACGTATGTCAAAATGGTACTTGATAAGGCAGGAGGCGGATTCTTGGTATTTCGTCATGAAGTCTACTTCTCAGGCTTCCTTGTAGCACGGGGACCATTCTACCCACTGCTTCGATTGACAGGCTGATACTATAAATGAATACTAGCATTGGCTTGGGGATCCAGTCAAATCGCTCCAGTCAGTTCATCAAGATTGCCCGTCAACATCGCCTGTCACAGGTCATTTCAACATTTGCAGGGAAAGGAGATACTGTGCTGTGTTGTAATGCTGTGCTGTCAACCTGTCCCTGTCGACCATGCCTTCGGTGTGCAAATCAAGTCCGTCTTAGTGGAACCTCGCGATGTTTTCAGCACAGCAATAGTAGTATTGCTAGCTTGAGGCATACAATGTCTGCCAAATGGGCCTTCCGATACTAGGACCATATCCAGGGAATTGTTTACAGACGGACAATGGCCCCGAAACAATAGCATGGGGCACAAAGTATAAAGTCACGTGATATATCTTCGCGAATGCCAAGCATCCAGACTGGACGCAGCGGTAGAAAAAAAGTCCAAGTTGGACCAAAGGGCTCTTGCTCGTCTCCGGGGCGTTTAATTCAACAATTGGGACAGTCAAAGATTCAGGATGGGCAAGAAACGCATATCTACAGATCAAACCCCTACCATCGCAGCAAATAATTCCAGTTTTAATGAAAGGGCTGAAAGCGGAGGAGGGCTTTCCTTCCTCACTGGCGGTGCGGCGATCGACCCAAATCTGGCGTCGCTGTTTGACAAAAGTGTGAGTTATACCTTGCTCGTTGACCGCTTTCTTTATGATTCTTTTTGAGACAGTGGTATATAGCTATGGACTGAGAATCTGCCAAGCTTTCAGCGGCAATATTGAGGCTGATTGACGTGGTGTTTATCTGTAGGCGGGCCCTGTTCTTGCACCTCAGCACACAGCAGACAAGCTATCTGTGACTCTGAGCCGCGAGAGAGAGAAAGACATTGCCAAGTCGAAAAGTGAGGAGGCGAAAGATACGTCCAGATCGGAAGTAGAGGAAGAGGAATCCTCAGATAGCGGTCAAGATGAGGAGATGGTAGATGCAGATGAGAAGGGGGAAGAGAGCTCAGATAGTGACGAACGAATGGAAGCAAGCGCTCCACAAAAGCAAGTACTGGAAGATGTGACACCCAAGGAGCGGAGTCGTAAGCGCAAGAGGGGTGACCCTGGTGATGATCTGGAGGAGTCTTACATGCGAAGGATAGAAAAGGAGGAGGCTCGAGAACGCAAAAGGAAGTCTGAAGAAGAGGCAAAGCGACGAAAGGTCATCGCTCCCTCTGATCAAAAAGAGGATACTTCAGAGTCCCACACTTCTGGAACTGAACAAGACAAAGATGAATCTGAAGACAGCGATGGAGACGAACCGCCACCGATGCACGAATCTCTCACAAAGAGGGAAGAAGCTGCTGCCCTCGAAAAAGCCGCTCGGACGGTTTTCCTAGGCAATGTCTCAATTGAGGCCATCAAATCCAAATCCGCCAAAAAAACACTCCTTGCCCATCTCAGTTCCTTCTTCCCCGCTCTTAAAGAAGCCAGCAACATACCTCCAAAAATCGAATCTATCCGTTTCCGCTCGACTCCATTCTCCACCACGGCGAAGCCCAAGCGCGCAGCCTACGCGAAGAAAGAGGTAATGGACTCTACGACCCGTAGCACGAACGCATACGTCGTTTATAACACAGTTGCGGCCGCTCGCAAGGCTTTAAGCTTAAACGGCAGCATCGTGCTTGACAGGCACCTGCGCGTTGATAGTGTTGCGCATCCCGCAAAAGTAGATCATCGACGCTGCGTTTTCGTAGGCAATCTGGGGTTCGTGGACGAGGAGACTACAGAAAGCGATGAAGATGGTGATGGGAAGAAAAAGAAGAGGAAGAAGAAGGAGCCAGCTGATACAGAAGAAGGACTCTGGCGCACTTTCAATGAGCAGATCCAGCTCCCTGCATCCAATGGCGCTTCCAAGAAGCAACAGAAGAACAACGACGGCAGTGAAGACAAGGATAATCAAAACAACTCGCGCGGACTGGTCGAATACGTGCGTGTGGTCCGCGATCGCGCCACCCGCGTCGGCAAGGGCTTCGCATACGTGCAATTCTACGACGAGAACGCCGTCGAGGCTGCATTGCTGCTCGACGGGAAGAAATTCCCGCCCCTCCTACCGCGGAAACTGCGCGTTACGAGAGCCAAGCGCTCCGCGATCAAATCTCACGGCTCTGGCATCGGGTCCATTGCGGCATTAGATGACAAGGCAGCTAGTATCGCCGGACGCGCGGTGCGGTTGTTTGGACAGGCTGGCGCGGCCAAATACAAG
The DNA here is from genome assembly GCA_900128795.2 of Malbranchea cinnamomea. NCBI lineage: Eukaryota > Fungi > Ascomycota > Eurotiomycetes > Onygenales > Malbrancheaceae > Malbranchea > Malbranchea cinnamomea. Next base: position 21,347 of record FQSS02000633.1, on the reverse strand, counting down.
CAGGAGATCAAGGCCAAGGTCAAGGAGGCTGCGAAGAAGCCTAGTTCGAAAGCGCCCGTGGCCGCTGCTGCTGCTGCTGCTCCTGATAACACGCACTTTGTTTTCGAGGGCGTGCGTGCGAGCGAGAAAACTACTAAATTCTCCGTGAAAACAAAGAGTCGGGGCGCGAAGGCCCGTCGCGGGAAACCAAAAACGAGGAGCGCGAGGAGGGCGAAGGCATGGAAGGCAAAAAAGAAAGTTTAGATGCGCAGATATCTGTATTTCTGTATGTTAAGTGGCTAACAGTGAGAAGGAGGAATGGGAAGAAATAGCCATTTGAGAGTAGAAATTACTTTTTTTTGTTTGCCTTTTTTTTTGTTTCGGGGTTTTGGGTTGAAAACCCAAGTCAGCTATCGCAGCCAACATCAACAGTACCAGGATGGGTATGTTATCTCACCTCGATCGCAGAGATGCACAAGGTGGAAACAGGAGGGAGATCTTACAGAGAAATATGCATGCATAACCCCACGTGTTCAGCTGCATAGGTTGTGTTACCTGCACGGGGTTGTCTTGGGCGGGATTGAAAGGTCAATCATCCCGCGACCTGACACCGCACATGCGGCGCGGATTCAAAGATCAAATAAACAAGCACTCAATGTAAGAAACTGGGTGAATAGGGGAAAAAAAGGAAAAAATAACTATGAAACAAGTCATTATTATGTACAATGAAGCCCAAGATAATGTACCATGAAAAATAAGCGAAAGCTCAAGGTTCCTGTTTCCCGCCCAAACTCTTGGAGGAGTCGCCTGAAAATAAAAAAATATAGAGAAATCGCTAAAAAGAAACTTGCAATAGGACAAGGTATAGGTAGAAACAGTGCAGTAGGAAGTTGTCATTAAGAATAAAAAAAAGCTTGCATGAAAATAATATACAACTTCCGGAAGAAAACGTCCCTTTCTCGCACTCCAAGTAGAGGTTCCATTTCCTTGCGCATATCTCTCACAAATGGACTATCCTTTTTTTTTTCTTTTTTACAGGAGAGCCATCAGAGCAAGGACAGCAGAGAGCAGACCACCTGGCAGGGTCAGAGACATGGCGCCATTGCCATCCGGGTCCGGTGCGACAGTCATGGTGCTCTGGGGCCTGGTAGGAGTCGCCTCAGAGGTGGTGGTTGACTCTTCCGTGGTGGCCGACTCTTCCGTGGTGGTGCTGGTTGCAGTGGTGAAAGTGGTTGCGGTGGTGGCGTCTTCGGTGGTGCTCGTAGCGGTCTCAGTAGTCGTGGCGTCGGTCGTCTCAGTCACGGAGGCGGTTTCGCTGGCCGTCGCAGTGGCGGAAGCAGTCTCCTCGGGGAGACCGGTTTGGGTACCAGTCACGCCATCAATGGAGAAACGCGGGGTGAAGTTGATGTTGTCCTCGTTCTCGTCGTCGATGATCTCAATGGTGTACTCCTCACCCACGCCCAGGTCAGCCGGGGGAGCCCAGGTAAAGGAACCAGAGTTGGGAATGTTCGCTGCGGCAGGGAACCCGTTTTTGTCAACTATACTGTGTCTCTCTCTCTCTCTCTCATAGCCGAGTAGAGGTAGATCTCCGTCCGATTCCTCTACTCATTTCTCTATGACCACGCAACACAGAGCATGGCCAGCCCACTAAGGTCACAATTCAAAAGACGACACGGGACACTTACAGGCAAGCACCATGCCCGACTCAGGGGTGATGTCGTCACCATAGTGCAGTTTGATGGTCACGGTGCCGTCAGTGGTTGGTTCCCAAGTCAAAGTTGTCGGCTCTCCAGCAGTGAATTCGTAGCCACCCTCGGGCACATTGAAGGGGTTCTCGTTGAAGGTTGACTGAGCGGCAGCAAGTGCAGCGAAGGCGCTCACGGCAACGTAAAGGAAGCGCATGATGACGACAAAATTCTGGGTTGGTTTGGGATATAGGAGAAGGAGTTGAGTTGAAGCGGACGGCAGAAGATTATTACGTTTGGAGTTAGGTCAAGGAGCGATGAGGGAACAAACGACGGGCTGTCGACTGGAAAAAAACTGCGACGGAAATGAGGGACAAGAAGAGGAGTATAAAAGAGAGGATGATCGTAACTCGAGAAACGCAGCTCACGACGATCGGACAGAAGATGGGAGAAAAGAGGAGAAGGGGGAGAGAAACAAGAGAGAACGAGACTTGTCTCCCTTCTCTGGGGCGGTTGCTCGCTCTCCACGCACAATGTCCTGGCGGCCCCAAGAGGACAGCCACCGAAACCTGCTCATGTGCTGCGGTTGGCCTGGCCGTTGCTCGGCGAGAAGCAATGGTCGCCGGCGCCATGCTTTTTAGGGCCTAGTGCCTCCTTCCACGGGTCTCGGCACCTGCCCTTCTAAGCCCGATCTGGTCGAGGTGCGCCCGTTCTCGCATGCTGTGATTGGCCCCCTAGGTGATTTGCTCTGCTGTATCACCGTCGATTGGCTCGGGTACCGACCTGCACTTGTTAAAATGTGCAGGAACTTGGAATAATAATGAAGCGTCCTTCAGTGGATTGTTTATTAAATTTAAAATTGAGTTTTTTCTCGGGTGTGGAGGACGGTGCTCGATTGGCTCTGTTCCCGTTGCTGGTGATCAAAACCAGACCAACACTGAGAGGACCATCTCGTCGAAGCACCAGAGACGGCCCAAATCGGATTAGAGCGTTGCCGTTGGTGGCATTTGCATTTTCATTCAATAAGTAATAACTCTCGCGACCACTCGAGTCTGCGATGACGGCGACTGTGTCTGCCTACAAAACTGGGCCCCATGGGTTGCCACTCCGGGTTGTCCCTGAGCAACTTTTGTTGGATACCGGTTGTTGGTTCAAGGTGGCCCGCACGGTGCTCCTCCAAATACTGGTTACTGTCAATAAATGTCAACCAGGTTCGCTCGCGGATTTCTCCGTGGCAGGCTCCTGGACAGTGGTCACAAGATTCGCTAGATATGTAAGCAGGTCACCCATCATACGCGAAGGCGCTCTCACGACGCAGTCGAATGATGTAGAGTAGGTAGTAGTATTATCTTGTTCACAGCTACATCATTATTGGAGAAGTTGCAAGTCCGTCCAGGATGCACTTCAATCGTGCTGTGGATAAGTGGTGGTAAACAGTTGCCGATTTCAGGTCGTGTCGCTCTTCCGTTTATCACAGTCGCCCAGTAAGAAACCCCTCTCTCCCAACCACACGATGGCCTCCATGATCCGTCGATCCTCGTCCTCCCTCTGCCGGCTCAGGAGCTGATTCAACAAGAATAATAGCATATCAGTAACCACATTCCTTTTTTTTTTTTTTGTTTTGATTAGGATGACCACGGACGGAATGACGTAACCTACCGCTTGAAACAAGCTCTTTCTCTGCGGTCGGGCCGTTTTCTTGGACGACACCCCTGCACCACCCGGTTCTCGCTCTGGTCTCTCATGCGAAAACTTGCACTTGGCACCTTGGGGGCACCGGCCTGTTCTTGCAAAGAGGTGACACACCTTCTTCTTCCTCTGCCTAGGATCCTGCCGTGGAGGAGGAGGTACGCGATCGGGCCTTTGGCGCTTGGATGTCATTTCCTCCGGCGCGCTGTTGCTGTCACTCTCGTCACTATCGTCAGCAGAAGAAGTAGACGTATCAGATCCGCTGGACGACGTTTCATCATCGCTCGTCCCTGACGAACTCGTCGGTTCCGACTCAACGTCTACTGCTGATTTGGTTTTATGTTGCCCGGTTTGTAGAGACTCAGCGAGTGAATGCTGACCCTCTGTCACAATCCCGTCATGGAGCTGCGCAGCCTCGTGGTCGTGAAGCGATTCCCTTGCGTTCCCTCCATTCTCGGCCTGTTGTAGATCCACAGCTTCGAGCTTCTCCCCATCTGTCATATGGCCATTAACCTTGCTGTCAGCCGATTGCAATCGAGCCTTTTCCGCATCGGCCTCTGCCTTGGCCGCCTTCATCTCTTCTTTCATGAGTTTCTTCCTCAATTTCTCCGCTCGTGCCCTGGCTTTTGCCGCAACGTTAGCTGGATCAATGCTCTTGTTTCTCTTGTCCTGCTTCTCCTTCTCCTTCTCTTTCAGCTTCTTTTCCTGGGACTCCTTTGCCCGCCGTCTCGCCTCCTCCCTTTCAGCTTCCTTTTGTCGCTTTATGGCCTCCCTCTCCGCCTTCTTAGCTTCGGCCTCTTTTCTTGCCTCTTCCACGCGAGCCATCGTCGGGTAGCGCTTCTTTCGTTCTTCAATCCACTTTGCTATATCCTCCGCCGATTGCAATGCGGACGTTTTGCCCTTGTATGTTATTGTCAGCTGACCCCCAGGAATCTTGGCAGTCCATTTAGCTTCCTCGTCGGCATCGTCTTCCTCTTCACTGAGCTGAGGCTCATCCGTCTTGGGAGTCAGGCCTAGTTGGTTATACTTTCGTTTTTTCTTCGCAGGTTGTTGTGTTGCATCCGCCGGAGGAGGTGGCTTGACTGGGAGAGGGATTCCGAAACTAGGAACGGCGGGAGGGGCTGACGTTTGAGGGACATTATTGTGAGCGCGGTTGGGTGTATTTTGATGTGGGCGCTTGTTTCCATGTGTGTTATGGTTATGTGGTGATCCAAACCCACCCTGCTGTGTTTGGTAGCCGAAGTTGGTACCGTGGGAAATTTGTGCCTGTTGAAGCGGGATTTGTATCTGGGACACAGGATGAACCTGAGGTACTTGTAACGGACTAGCGTATGCTCCGGCATATTGCGCAGAATAAGACGGTGGACTGTAAGGGTTGTAGATAGGATGCTGGTGGAAATTTTGCTGGGTTGGAGTATTGTACTGAAATGGGTTGAGGCTCGCTGGTGCATTAGTCTGGAATCCTCCTCGGGACACACCGTATCCCCCACGATTAGCTTGGGCAGTATTCTTCATTTGTCCTCCTCTTCCACTGCCTCTGCTGTGGCCCCCTCTTCCGCGGGCCCTTGAGCTGTTCCCTCCTCCCCATCCTCCGCGTTGCTGGCCATAGCTCCCGCCAGTGGAATTCGTCGAGGTAGTCGGCGGTGGGGGGGGAGGTGGAGGAGGAAAGGTAAATCCGCTGGAGCTCATACTGTCAATGAGCGCCAGCCAAAAGCCTACTCTGGCCTGCAAAGAAAAGAAGACGGATGGCGAAGTCGTTGATCGTTTCTTCCTAGGGAGATCGTAAAGATCCGTTCGATAGTTTGAGAGATAGCATCGGATAATACTAAATCCGATTGCGCAACCTTCCGCTGATATCATCTTCTAGTTATCTTGTCATTTAGGTCGGTGGGTTTGATCATTTTTGCGACGTGTGGTTGTGTGGAATCAAGTGCATAGTTCAACATATCTAGTAGAACTCATGAATAGAACATATGAACAGAATCTGATATCAGCGCTATCGATTGTATGTTCTATTATAACCTCTTCTATTCTATGACACATCCTTTTCCCAGTTGTGCCTATTGATACCGTAACGAATTTCAAGATCGTCCCTGGATAAAGCCAGCATTTCTCACGTTTCCTCCCCTTGTGTGTCTTGTAAACAGACACCAGTCGAATAATCATGTTTATCCTTGTAAGACTTATTGCCATACCCCTGGGATCTGTTACGCTAATATCGGATTTCAGACGACTATCTCGGACCTTATTCAAATATCTCCGGAGGACTTTTCAAAACTCAGTGCCGTGGCGATTGAAGATAACATCAATGAAAAATATGCGAACAAGGTCGAATTTTCACTCACCTTATCTTCGTCTCTCCCGGATAGTAACGGGTTATTGATGGTAGTAACTGCAGGTTATCCAAAATGTTGGTTTATGCATCGGTTTCTATGACCTACTTGAGTCGTCTGATGGCCTGATCGGCCATGGCACTGGGCTTGTTAACGTCAATGGTGAGCACATTTTCGTTTATATCGGGCATCTCTTAAATTTGGGTTACTAATGTCCCTTTTAATGTAGTCAAATTTCGCCTAATCGTTTTCAGACCCTTTAAGGGGGAAATCATCTTGGGAAAGATAACCAGTGGCACAGAACAAGGCATTAAAAGTATAACACGATATCATTTTTTCCTCAAAGGCCTAATTTCTATTTATGCTAACGTGTCATCAGTTGGCATTGAGTTTTTCAACGACATTCATGTCCCTCCCAACCTTCTACTGGACGGAGCAAGATTGTAAGTTCCTGTCCATCTGTTAACCTCTACTTTGTACATGCTAACCTGCTGTTAAGTGATTACGAAGAGCAAGTCTGGGTTTGGGATAATGGTGAAGGCGGGATATTTTATTTTGACGTTGGGGAAATTGTGCGATTCCGGGTCGAGGCCGAAGAATGGCACGACCAAATTCCCAATGCACCAGATTTAGGAGACGGTACAGCAGTTACTGAACGCAAACCACCTTATTCTATAATTGTAAGTCCTGAAGCTTCTTGTGCTTGTTACATGCGCCTAATAGCCGCATAGGGATCGATGCAAATTGACGGCCTCGGGCTTGTGGCATGGTGGGGTTGAGGTTGCGGAATGACTTCAATCATTTATCGAGCCCTGGATTTGACAAAGAAAAGAATTGTGATAAATGGGTCTTCACCACACTTGGAAACATACGTCAGATCCGCGGCATCGCCAAGCGCCTGCGATCTTACGATGGACTTGTGCAACAAAGGTCAGAATCGTTCACGTCCTTGCGAGCAATCATTGGTCCAATCTGGAAGTCTGACCGATGAGGGTATGCACGAATTGAAATGGCCGAAGCGTGACCACTTCGAGACCTCCTATGGTTCTGATGCACTATGTGGTGAAAAGCACAGATCTCTATCTGATAACTAGCAGAGTTGCACTTGGCTACATTCCAGTGTTCCGAGGCCTATGCTCTCGGTGTAATTGAGGCGGTTTCGAAATTTCAACACGATTCTAGATGCAGCAAGCCTTGTCCATCAAAGTTCCCATCTAATTCCATGCTTCACGTCAAATATTTCCAACGAATCCTTGATTTTGCCATACTCTTTGAACTCCTCAGTCTGCGCAAACTAGTAATGATTGTCGACATCCTTCCAACCGGTGAACATGACAAGCTCTTTGTCTTCCCCCGTTTCCGTCTTTTCGCGGTCAATTCTCCATCCTCCAGCAGTCGGATTTGAAGTACAGATATCTGCAACAAGGTGCCTTCTTTCCGTGAAAGCTTTCAGAAATTCCATTTTTTTCCCAGTGGCGACAATATGTCTTGCAACAGATAGCATTGGCGCGTTTAGCGGGATTTCATCGCCCCCAGACTTCTCCTGCTGCTCCTGCGATTTCCCACTCCCACCCCTTCCCTGACCCTGATCAAGATCCAAATGGAACATCCACTCCACATCCAACGTAGCTTTGACCCTTTCCAGAATTTCTTGGTTGTGACGCGACGGGATTCATTCGTCAAAATGCTGCGTAAGGCTGTCCCAGCATCCGATGATGTAGATGTACATCGGGTCTTCGACTTGGGTGTAAAGCCAACGTAGTAGTATCCATACAGCTGATTGGTTTCTGAAATTGGAGGAATCTATATACGATATCTTCTGACGCCTGCATTTTGTAAAACTGTTTTCTTCAGCATCTTTACAGGTCCTCTAGGATAAACGCTGCAATATGATGCCAGGACATGGCAAGTTATCTAGACAATCCTATCCATTTTAATGTATGAAAACTAACGGGATGGTCATTCTTGTGATGGAAACCACGGGACTGAAGTGGGAAGCCCGAAAGAGGCCGTCTGAACAGCGTTGATGCCATGTTGAAAGCACGTACCTTAAGTTCCCCGAATGCTTAGGGGGAAAGGTCATGGTTGCACTTGCCCGAGCAATTCATCTCTTCTTGAATAGTTGGAGTGAAATTTGTCTCTTCCTTTCTCACTTCAGTCCACAGCATGCTCTTCATGGCCTTCACAGACATCAAATACGCCAATAAAGTCCGGGAAGCTCAGAACATTGACCCAGATGCTTCTGGGGCCCTCCACTGTTCTCCAGCAGGATTTTACAATCAGTCAAATAAAACAGAGCCCTTTAATGTGTTTGGCATCAAATTTGCGTGAGACGTCGTCAGATACCACTTTTGCTACGCAGTACCTGAACAGAGGCGCCAGATGAACCACGTGAGTTCATTGGCGAGTGTGTTCGACAACCACTTCCCAACTCCAGATAAAAAACTGATAATATTGGTAGCCCGCTTCTGATGCTTGTTCGTCTCCTGATGGATGAAGAGTCCTCAACTGTGGCTGACTTGTCAAATAGCTGTTTAGTGGTGAGGGGCCGTCGACGGCGGGGGGTTCAGGAAGAATGGGCAACAGGTGTATCGTTTTCCCAGATCTAGGTCAAGGTGCGGTACCAGTCCGCCTGTGTAGCGTAACCCATGGAAACCTCGAGATGAAGTGTCTATGTCAGTGCCAAGTTCCGTACCGGGGGATAACACCCGTTCGATGTTGATGGCGAAGCAGGTTGAGTTTCTCAAACAAACTCGTGATTGAACACTGCGTTCAACGCAAAATAAAACCGCTGAGAATGGCGTGTGCCAAGAAGCCGCCGATGAGATCGATATCAAAGCGAAGATAAGATTGCGCACAATAATCAGATCTGGATTACTAGTACACTACTGTGTCTAGGATTTCCGGGGTAGCCTTGCTGAGGAGAATCCCCTTGTTCAGGTTCAAATGGGAATCCATAGTAGTGATTTGAAATCAACAAACCTCAGCACCCGTCAGTAAGCCACAGAACAAAACCGTGACAACATCGGCGTTGGATGCCTATCGCCTTTGGCTGGGACCCTGTGGAGGTCTAAAAGTTAATATTAGTAAGAGAGGTAGTAGTTTCGCGGGCATCCTCGGGCTGGATCAATTGCGACGATGTAAGAAATACGACAGTGGGATAATTTTTCCTCTTAAGAATTTCACGGCCGGGATATAAACTACGGCAACTGGATTCATATATAAATAGTTGAAACGGCGGTCCTGGCTCCCGCTGCTTCCTTTCAACCGTCTCCAATTTTTCGCGGTGTGAGAGTTTCGTTCTTTTCAGATTTGCCATCTTTCTTCCCCTACATACTTGCTCTCTGAAATTTGGCGATCAAACACGCCGCGACCATGGTGGACCAGGTGAAGAATCCATCCGCCGTCCCCGTCCATCTCACCAAGGATGGTCACATTGAAACTCCGCCACGTGCGCCATCGCCAGTTTATCGCTTTGGCACCAGAGCCGTCCACGAGGGCGCTCATATTGACCCTACGACAGGAGCAGTGATTGCACCGGTATGTAGTCCCGATCTCCATGGAAGCATTTTCTTGTGCGTTTCATATTCTGGGTTGAAGGGGCGAAAAAAAACGGGCGCTAACGGTTTCTTTGCTTTTTCTCCGCACAGATATCCTTGTCGACAACGTTTGCACAAACCGGGGTGGGCAAGCCCATCGGTGTCTACGAATACACACGGAGCGCCAACCCCAATCGGTATGTGGTGCCCAATAAGAATTCGGAGAACAGACGAGCGGTTCAGCTGCATTCCGCGCGAGTGACCTATGACTGTGTGTTCAAAAGAATAAGCTAATCAAATCTTGGGGAACGGTGCTACAGTGACCAATTCGAGGAAGCCGTTGCTGCCCTCGAGCACGCCCGATATGCTTTAGCATTCTCGTCCGGCTCGGCAACAACCGCAACGATCCTCCAGTCTCTGGCTGCCGGTTCCCATGTCGTCTCCGTTTCTGATGTGTACGGTGGAACCCATCGGTACTTTACCAAGGTCGCTGCTGCCCATGGTGTCCATGTTACCTTTACGTCCAGCATCGAGGTCGACGTGGAGAAGCTGATTCGACCAAATGACACGAAACTCATCTGGATCGAGTCTCCGTCGAACCCGACTTTGGGTTTGGTGGATATCCGCAAGGTGGCCACGATAGCCCATCAGCATGGAATCATGGTCGTCGTGGACAATACATTCATGAGTCCTTACATCCAGAACCCCTTGGATCACGGCGCGGACATTGTCATACACTCCGTCACCAAATACATCAATGGCCATTCGGTGAGTTCGTTTTCCTGTTCCGTTCTCCCTTCCCGTCTTCAATCGCATCCGCCTAACCATGTTACCTGCTTCTAGGATGTGCTCATGGGCGTTGCAGCTTTTAACTCTGAAGAACTCAAAACCCGGCTGACCTTTCTCCAAAACGCCATCGGCGCTGTTCCCTCCCCATTTGACTGTTGGCTCGCTCATCGGGGTTTGAAGACCCTTCATCTCCGTGCTCGGGAAGCCTCTCGCAATGCGACCATCGTTGCAAAGGCTCTTGAAGCTTCCCCACACGTCATTGCCGTCAACTACCCGGGCCTCGATTCTCACCGTCACCGCGAAATCGCGCTCAAGCAGCACCGGGATGGTATGGGTGGCGGCATGCTGAGCTTCCGTATCAAGGGAGGCCATGAAGCTGCCGAGCGATTCTGCCAGTCCACAAATATATTCGTTCTTGCTGAAAGCTTGGGTGGCGTGGAGAGTCTGTGCGAAGTCCCCAGCAGCATGACGCACGCTGGTATCCCGAAAGAGCAGCGGGAAGCAGCTGGTGTCTTCGATGACCTGGTGCGATTAAGCTGTGGTATTGAAGATGGGGAAGATCTAAAGGCGGATGTTCTGCAGGCTTTGGAGAAAGCTGTTGTTGCATCCAAGCTTAATGGTTCCACGAATGGCCATTCTTCTTGATCTGTTTTCTCTTCTTTATCGCTCTCTTGTCTGATTTTCCTGCGCGTTTTCTCTTATTTGTTCTCGGGAATCTCTAAAAGACGACAGTGATAGATACCTACTTATCAAGCTCTAGATACGAGTGCCTCTGATTTTCGGACGGGTTATCGAATATACCTCCCCCTGGGCTGACTGATACCTAGCGCTTGCGAGCGAGCAGAAAAAAATATAATTTTTAAAGTGTCTCTTGAGTTTGGTTATTGAGATGTATTCCATAGTGACATCTCTTCCAATATCAGGTTGGCCATTTGGTCTCCGCGACGCGGCATAGTGTCGGATTTAGGCTGTTTTTTCAAACACTGCAGTACCTATTAGACAGATAAATATACATAGTCTAGGTAAAAATCTGTCTGCCAAACCTAAGGTCAAATTACACTGAATTTCAAGGCAAGTGACATAGACTGCATTGACAAAGTTGGACCTAGGCCTTTCCCTGTGGTTTTTTTTGTGTCGAAAGTTCACACTTTATAGAGAGGACATTAACCTTTTTTGTGACTTTTCTCACGAACAAGCCACTGATAAACACATCAACATTGCTTGCTTCTCTTTTTAAATAACATATACCAAAATTCCACAGACAATCCAATCTAAAGCCTTTGATATTTCTGTACCAGAGACCTTCTTTTCAGGTCGAAACGAATTTGACCGCAGATACCCCCTCACGCGTTTTTGTCGCATTTCTACCTGTTGTCTCTGAGCTAGTAGTGATTTCCACAAGACTACTACAATGGCGTCGTCTTTCAGATTCGGTTTTCAGACCGACGACATCGACGAGGATATGTCGGATGCTGAAGAACCTACCACAGTTGTCTCTGAGGTTCACCAGGACCAGGCAAGGGAGCAGCGAAGCAGGCCACTTCTATATGTGGAGACCAAAAGACATGGAATCGATGAGCTGGTATGTGTTCTAACCTCTTCCCTAGCAGCTTCCATGGTTTTGCTTTTCCTTTACTTGACTTCGCATTGGTTTCGTTAATCTCAAGTTTGACTGAGCATTGTGGGAGCTTGTCATGTTTGCTCATAATGATGCAATTGTAAGTTCTTGATGGTAAAAGAATGGAGTGAGAAGACCGCTGCAAATTCCACGTCTGACAGCCTTTTCCTTCCACTTATTTCTACTCAAGATGATCACACAGTCGGTTAGAAAGTCGTGTTATGATGGAAGAGTTCTTGGACATGGGCGAAGCTAATGAGCAATTAAACCTCAAGCTGGCTACCCTACCGTCTCGAATCTTTTACAATACCCTCACAATCAAGCTTCCCACGGGAGATGGACGACAGATAACAGTTCCACGCCGTGAGGTATTCGACGCCAATGCCCAGCTGATGGCAGAGGAGGCTGAGGTCGACCAGGCCGGAAATGAGGACTTAGCTTCTCAGCTAAAAAGCTTTGATGTGCGGCATGGATTCTACGAAGGTGGGAGCAAGACATGGGAAAGCTCCGTAGATTTGGCCGGCGTGCTGGTGACGGATTACTCGTTTCTATTTGCGGAGAACGTGGAAGAGATTCGTGTTATCGAGGTACGGCCTCTTTATCATTCGCCCCCTTCAATGCAATAACGGCTAACTCCCGTGGACGGACGCTAGCTCGGGTCGGGCCCTGCAATACCAGTGCTGGCTCTCCTGAAGACAATCTTCCAATTACCAAAACCGTCCACGCCACTCAGGAGAAGAATCCACTTCGTCCTCTCAGACTTCAATCTAATTTTTTTCCGCCTCTTCACGGCACCTAACGTCCTGCTCACCTGGTACATCAGTCGCAACCCGGATGCGGACCCTATATCCGAGGTTGACATTGACGACAAACTCATAAACGATTTCCGCGCCGATATGGCAGCGTACGGAATCTCTTTCACTTTTATCTCCGGGCCCTGGTCTCCGGAGTGGGCGGACATGGCGTTCCCGCTTCCAAAAGAAGGAGAGCAGCCACTTGTGGGCAAGGGATACACGCTCCTCTTCTCCAGTGAAACGATATATTCTCCAGACAGTCTGCCTGATTTCGTGCAGTTGCTCGTATCAATCCTCGACAGGGCAGCGGATAGGCAGCATTCTCCCGATTCCTCCAATGCAAAGTACTCGAATCCCAAAGCTCTCATTGCAGCCAAGAAGTTGTACTTTGGCTTGGGAGGCGGGATTGATTCCTTCGTGTCAACACTAAAAGAAATGGCTGGAGAGAGGGCCAGTGTCATTGAGAAGCTGGACATTAATGACCAGGGAGTGATGCGAGGTGTGTGGGAGGTTGAATTGAAAGGCGGAAGCTCCCGTTAATGGAGACCTGAAACTTCAAGCATTTAATTATCTCTGGTGTCTAATGGAAGTTCTGACAAGCTAAATGAGAGAAAGCGAAATGCTGATGACACGATACCAAGAAAAACGAAAGAAAAGCGCCTTGTTTAGTTAGTATCAGACTAAGGTCGTATCTACCTAGTTTCATGGAAAATGGAAGGACGGTAAAGGTGATAACAGGGTAAAGATAATGCAGGATGAGGCGGACTTCGATATCAGAAGTATCTACCGTCTTCATACAAGGACACTACCTTCCCGTCCTTCATCTGGGCGACTCTCTGCTCTTCGATGGTCTTATTCTTTCGTTCGTAGTGGGCGACGACGGCTGTCAGATCAGCCGAGCCGTTACCAGCGGGAACATTAATTGGGGAACCAGTGTTAAACACTCTACAAAGCAATCAAGCGCAGAGGGTGTTAGTCCCAGCCCAGGTTTGAAGTTCAGGCTACATGAGACAAAGAGAAAGGGAGCGCGGACGTACTCAGGACAGCTAAGGTTGATCGTCACAGGTGGATTCTGACTGTAGAACAGATGACGGTCTTCAGCGGCTCGCTCAACGGCCATGGTATGTAGGGCGTTCCGCTCTTCCCATGTCTTCCTGCTAGGCGAATATTCCTCGATCAAACGTGTTAACCACGGCTTGGTGTTGGGGTCTGAAGTGGAGAACTTGTAGACTGCCAGACCGACGGGAATGGAGGCGACTCCGATGTAGAATCCACGCTGCACGAGGATGAAGGAGGAGAGGAGGTTAGCACTGCACACAAGGTCATGCTATGAGATGATGAGACACAATGGGGCAGGGCGGATGTCGGTGAAGTAGACCAGCCATTGGGGATGGGACAAGCCCTGCCCCCTGTGCTCTAGAAGTTCTCAGGAGGCTGGGGGAGGCTGGAAGCAAGACATACGCCGAGAGACTCGTTGACGGGCTCCGCATGGTGGTGATGGTGTTCGCCGTGGGATTCCGCTGAGGAGGAGCCAAAGCGGCGCGGTTGTTGGCGGCGGAGGAGCGACCGCGCAGGGGCAGCGGCTCTTCTGGCAAAAAGCATGGCGGAAACAGGCGGGCGATTGGCCGCTTTGTGAGCTGTCAATTATACCTCGTGGTGGTGTTTCTCCATCACCTGGTCTTCGCCTTGAAGTGAGTTTCGATGCTTGCTCTCCGCCAGCGCCATATCACGTGATTAGACCGCCGGATCGGGATTAGGCCCAGCCACTTACTTACTAAGCGGGCCGCCCCTCCCAGAGAGAGTAACTACAAGTCATTTGAGTCAACGATCGTCAACCATCCACCTCTGCAACAGATACCGACGACCCTCTCGCGGCGTCCACTTTGAAATTGCATGAAACAGTGACTTGTCACTTGTCACTCTTAGCTTCTATACATGAGCTAAGGCCTGCAGTGGCTCTGCGTCGCTAGCGTCGGGTTCATCCCATCCGCGTTGCGCCCGGGTGGTCCCTGGATATGCAGAATCAAGAGGGTTTCCCCTCCGACCGCTAGCCTTCCGTCACTTTCTGCCAGAAGGCGTCTCCCTATTTGCTGTCTGCGATAACCATCCTTTTTTGCGGCTTGTCCAACACCATGAAGATGGGTCCTCTCACGAAGAGACCCATCCCTCCTGCTCCGCATCGGGACAGAAAAAAACTAGATGGCTGGCAGAATGATGAGGCTGCGGTTGGGTCCTCGCCCTGCCCGACAATGGAATCGTTCTCCGTTTTCGCGCATCGCCACTACCTGACTCACTGTTTACCGCCTACTAACCTGACGCAGTGCGATGCGTAACAACTGAGAAAAAAAGGCGGAAAAAAAGAAAAAGAAGAAGAACTGTGTAATGAAAAAATGGAGTAACCAGCCTCCAAAATACTCTGTTGGTGCCCAATATGGTACGCCTCGCATAACGATTGGCTTGTTGCGCTGCGTCCTGCAGACACAGGACGGCCTCATCTCCTCGCACTGCTTCACTTGCACGAGGTTTGACGTGGAGGATGCCCAGCACAGATGCCAATTTTGGTCTCGTGCGCCGAGGGCCTTACTGCTGATGTCCGACCTCTGTCGTCTCCTGCGTTATTATTTGAAGAGGCGCAAATCTGCTACTTGCTGATTTCACTCTCTTCCTCTTCTCCGTGTTTCTATAACCTACCAAGCTATGATATTGGTCTAATCGGGATAGACTAATTTTCTGTTACTATTTTTTTGTTGTCACATCTGTAATTGTACCCATTGTGATTGCTCCGCCCGACACCCTCCCTAACCTCAACCCGACCATTCACTGTCTGTCTACAACAACACTTGGGAGCCAATTCGCATATACGTTGTCAGTCACCCTTCTTTCGACCTTGTGGCCCTCTCGTTCTAAGACAACTTTTAATTGCGTGTCTCCTCTAGACCTAATTCTGACAGCCCCGTTGTCATAGACAATTTGCATATCCTCCAGCAAGGCCTCTTCCCTTGATACCAGCCATTCGCGTCGGCCGACGACCATTCCAGTCATTATTATCTCGCGCCCTCTTCCAGCAGCCAGAGTGCCTTCGACTTCCCTGTTCTTTGAGAACACGTTTCGTGTGGCATCCGTTGCTTAAGTGGCAACGTT
Organism: Malbranchea cinnamomea; assembly: GCA_900128795.2. Classification (NCBI taxonomy): domain Eukaryota; kingdom Fungi; phylum Ascomycota; class Eurotiomycetes; order Onygenales; family Malbrancheaceae; genus Malbranchea; species Malbranchea cinnamomea. Next base: position 5,780 of record FQSS02000633.1, on the reverse strand, counting down.
CACCGAACCCCCTCCCTTGTAGTTTACCTACCCTCGTTCCACAACCATGGCGAAGAATAAGAAAGGCAGCAAAGGCAAGGGGAAGAAGAACAAGACCATTGATGAACCTGAAAGTCGTCCGGTTGAGCAGAAGCCTAAGCAAAAGCCGGAAGAGGTCCCTGAGGTAGAGCCTGATGCAGGCACCACGTCGCCTGTGGAGCAACAGCCTGAACGACTTGAGCAACCTGAACAACCCGAACAACCTGAACAGCCTGAGCAACCCCAACAGCCCGAACCATCTGAACAACTTCAACAACTCGAACAAGTCGAGCAGCCTGAAGAACCTCAG
>FQSS02000637.1:914-34118 GCA_900128795.2 Malbranchea cinnamomea | reverse complement strand
CTTACCTACACCATTTGCATGTAGCTACTCGATAGGTAGTTTTACTCTACCCGCCCTATAGTCAGAATTGGCTCAGATCGCGTACCCCTTATGGGCACGGATCACGTGGCGTTAAATAGAGACACACACACACGCATACGTTATTAAATGCATGGTTAAAGGATACTGAATTTTGATGTTTTGATGAATCCTACTGTCTACAATTTTGTGTGGGGTTTGTGTACACAAAAAAATATGTTTTGACAATCCTTCTGCAACACACTGTATACGGAGTACAAAGATTGAGAGTTCCTGTTTTATATTGGATTATTTCAAACCAAATGACACAAAACACCGCATGGAAGTTCTTCTGTAGGCAGCAGCTGCCCTAGACAAAAGGCTAGAGCTGTCCTTCCTGTAATAGTATTTCGGGGTGCCGATAAACACTGGGCATCAAACCTAACCCTATTGCTCTCCTTATCGCCTTCGCGATCCTCCTCTGATTGACGGGTCGAAGACCAGTTTCAGATCGATGTCGTATACGGCCCATTTCGGTCATGTACTCAGACATGATTGCAAAATTCTACCCAGTTCACGAGATCAGACTCTTATCACAAGCTAACGGACGGGAAAAAATAGATAGACACCGTACCTTGTACTGATGCAACGGGTTTAATCCCAATGCGTCGAATGCATCTCTCGACGGACTCCTTTTCTGGCGCCATTTCTTCATTTCGGAAGGGCTCAGATCATGTGGGGAGTAAATGTCACCAGACTTCCAATTACGAGTCCGATTTCTCTCCAGGCTTTTGGCTCGCTCTTCCATGAGCTTCTCCTGCTTCCATTTGTCGTTGAGAGTGTCGGATCTTCGCGATCTTGAAATTCTGGTGTCTATAGCCCTGTCAGATTTGAACTATGTCGAAGGCGAGACTTTCTTGTGACTCAGTCGATTGTAAGACTGGCCTACCTTGAGCATTGCTGAAGTTGGTGATCGTTGAGAAAGTCGAGTTCCAGCGACAAAGTGACGGTGATCTCAAGAAATCGAAATTTCTTGCGGGGGAGATAACTGCGCGGTGTGTCATTTTGTAGGCTGGTAAAATTGGAGATACTATCAGGAAAGGGTAACGTGAAGTTGCGTGGAAGAATTGCTTCGGACGCCAAGCCCGTCTGCAAACTTCTGGAATGTATGGTACCCAGAAAGCCAAAGTCGTCCCCTTTGCCTCGACAAAGATTCTCCCGATATGACTTCAATTGAATGCTGACCTCGATCACTTCACACTGTTAGCCTAATTGTTGTACCCTCAGCTCCACCCTTTCGATGGCTATGATGTAACCTGGCGAGTTTCGCTACCTCAATCGCCCAAAAGTCACTCGGCATACACAGACTTTCCCTGCTCTGCGCATTGATACTCTCGACACTGGTCGACTAGTTGCTGAGCAGCTACAATGCGGTCCCAACTCACCCGGGGCGTACTCCAGGCGATTGTGGATAGCAGGCCGTATTTTCATTCGCGGTGTCGGAGGAAGACCTCCGCTCTCTTCTCGTCGCACAAGAGAGGAAATCAGTCTCAATTGCCCCCGCGACGACAGTTTTTCGGCTTCGCTTCCCCAAGTGCTCAAGTTGATAAAACCAAATCGACAGACGATGGGACAAAGCAAATGATGGATCTTGTCCATGCCATCAATCAGCGATTACGACCACCTCCTTTTTTTGCAGTTGCAAGAGCTTTCAAGACGTTCATTGAAAGCAGGCTCGAGGCTCCAGGAACACTCTCTCGGAACCAAGTCCAATTTCTTATCCTAACTTTCCAGCATCTGCTTCAAGATCCTTACAAAAGTACAACAGGTTCTGTCCGCTCTGCTCTCGAACCTTCGAACATCGAAAATGCGCTAAATCTCCTCTCGCGAGCGAAATGTGAACCTGATGCGTTAGAACTTGTAAACCAGTTTGCCAAGTTGCTTTTCCAGCAACTGCGCGAGGAACTTGAGACACGTACCCTTCTACAACCCAGCGTGGAGGCAATCTGCGATTATGCTGCGATATTGTCATCCACAGGGTCTTCCATCGAGGCTGAGGCCGTGCTTAGTTTTTACAGTGAGAAGATACGCCCTGCAGGATTTTTACCATGGGTTCATTTGCTAGCCGGAGTTGAGAGGGAAGGCAAAGGTGAAGAGGCAGTTAAAAAATGGCACGAGATTTGCCATCATATCGATCTAGATCAGAATTCCCATGAAAAGATTGTTCGGATTCTCGCGGATGCACGCTGCCCGTTGACAGTGAAAGCAGTGTACCAAACGTGGCGAGAGCGTGGGTTCCAGCCGACTGTGGGAGCTACCGTAACTGCCATCAAAACTGCAATTTGGAATTCTCAAATCGACTGGGCATCGTCGTTAGCCAATTCACTTCCATCACATCCTACCCTTGAAACGCTGGATACCGTCCTTCTTCTTGCTGCTGCACGCGGTGAGAGTCCTGACTCAATTGAAGCAAGGTTGGGTGAATTAGTCGCAAGAGATCATGATATAAGACGAAATCTAACAATAAGCCCCATCAATGCACTTCTCGAATATGCCAACCAGACGAATAAGTCACATTTGGTTGAGGCCTATGCAAGTGTCGCAAAGAGATGGAATCTTGCCCCAGATGAGCAAACGTACAAACTGCTGATGGAAGCACGATTAAAGATGGGGGATGTACAGGGTGCACTCTCTGTGTTACGACAGCCTGAGACAGAGACTATCATCCATCAGTTGCCTATCCTGATTATCAATGAATTTGTGAAGCACCTGTGCTGCTCAGGCCGTTCTGAACACGATTATGATATTCTTCTTGTTCTCATCGATCGGTTGGTGGAGGCCAAGGAGCGATTTGATCCTGAGACACTGGGTGTGATTTGCCTCACACTGCTATATCGTCGTGATCTGGAGAGTGTTTCCAATTTATTGCGACCAGTTATTGATTCATACAACCCAAAGGAATTGAAGCAGATTAGAGACAGCTTCGTGCGGTATATATCTGATATGGCAGAACCTACACAAGGTGCATGGGAAGCTTATCAATTACTAAACATGGCGTTCCCTTCTACGTCAACCCGAGAGCGTGAAGCACTCATGGCCTCCTTTTTCCTGCGAGGACGCAGCGACTTGGCGTGCCTCGTGTTTGGGCACATGCGCCAAAAGGAGTATTCTGAAGCAAGACCGACGGCTAGCACATATGCACTATGCTTTCAAGGAATAGCTCACTCAGCTAATGTCACAAGCCTTCATCTCGTCCATAACATGCTAAAGCTTGATCTCGAAGTTCGTCCCACAACAGAAATCCTTGACGGATTGACACTTGCATATGCCGCATGTGGCATGCCCGGTCGTGCAATGGAGTTTTTTCGGGACATTCTTCACTCTGAAGAAGGCCCATCGGAAAACACACTGGTGGTATTCTTTCGCGTTTGCGAAACGCTTCCCAACGGGGTTCAAGAGGCAACTCAGATGATGGAAAAGCTAAAGTCACTGGACATACAGCCAGATGCCCAGGTGTACAATGCTTATATCGGTGCCTTAGCCGGCCATTGTGAGGTGGAGCGGGCTGCGGATGCTGTGCAGGATATGGAGACTAAAACTGGTGAACCTCCTTCGGTTTTTACGTAAGGTTATACCTTGTCCTATTCTCGTCCGCAATCGTTGGAACAGAGGTGCGTTGACTAATTGTAACCACTACAGACTTGGTACGCTTTATAATGCAATACCTTATCAGCACTGGAAAGAGCAGGCTGAGCAATGGGCCCAGAAAGCCTATCCCAAACTGTGGGCCCAACTTGAACAAATTGGACGCGAAACGGATGAAGATGGAAATCAGACCTTCAAGATTGATCGAAGAATATACATAACTCGGCAACCAGTGACGACTAGCCAGCAAGATTAAAAGAATTTCAAAGCCCTGAAAACCACATTTTTGAGGCCAAAGCATCTGTTTTCACTTTGTTCTAGAGTGTGGAGAATTGTCAATCTAGGTACATATGAATAGTTGAATGAGTATAAGAAGTTGATAGGCCCCTAAACGCTCTTTTGCAATATTGACATATTTATGCTTCAGGAAAAAGCCATCATGTATGCATTTGTGATTTTAATTAGATTGTGATGAATATTCAATAGTTAGGTTGATAAAGAATCAGGATAATTTTCTGAAAGTAGTATTTCTGAAAAACTAATATAAATAATTTTAAAAATATGTAGTTATATTTTTTAAGAGAATAACGTAATCCACGGGTGAGCTGCGAATTTTATAACCACCCCAATCAATTTTGAAGCGTCCCACCTACAACTTCAATAAAGTAATTAATTATAATGTAGAAATAGATAACTATCTAGTAGGGCATCTTCAAACTATATGTCCAGTATTATTGCAGCTACTGCAGCGCCATGGAGCATGTTATTGAGCTCCCTGACCCGCTGCAGCATCCTGTCTTGTATGCTACTCATTTTGCTTTTGAAGCTGATCACGGCCTTGCTGAATATTCATTAAGGGTTAAGTCCCAAGAATAGCCCTGGTCTTTGCCCTTTTCCTGGTCTGCTACTCATTCTCAGTCCGAAGCAGTTTGATTTCTTGTTGAAGAAGTAGGTTTATTGCTATTGACACCTGGGATGCCCTTTCAAGTCAGTCAATATGGGAGACTGGACTGCTTGAGATATCCTGCTTACGAAGACTTTTTTGCAAGGTCTGTAAATGGTGTTGTAGCTAATAGAAATTTTGAGGTGTTTGTAGACTGGGACTTGAGAGAGGGCTTGCAACTGGTGGAGGTATGAGAGTATAGAGTTAAAAAGTGATCTTTGAAGAACACGTTCTGCATCTATAGGCCTGAGCCCAGTACTGGTAAATCTACTACATATATTAGTTTGATTGAATGCTTATGCTCAGATAGGTGGGTATAGATATAGAAAGTTTTCCTTGTCTATATAGTTGTGAGAAAGTCTTCCTTATTTATATGATTGTGGCCATCAGCTATCTGTTGCTCAAGCAGTTTTCCATATGCTTGTTTAAGTGGCCCAAAAATACCAACATCCAGTAGTTGAAAAAGGTGGGAAGTATAGGCTGATATGCAAAGGCAGACAATTCTATTGTCTTTGCATAAGCAATCACTTTGGCCTTATTGTCCAATGTCTTGAATATGGCTCAAAGATTTCCTTCAGCTATTGTAGTCCTATGGCATCTGTTGTTTAGCCATTCTTACTGGTTACAAACTACCAATCTCCATAGACTGTAAGCTCTTGATACCAGGCAGCTTGTTGTGTCTTACCTTTCAAGAGAACCACTGCTAGTATGGAGATACCGTTTGCTGACACAGCTTCAATGACTGTAACCTATTCCCAGTTCCCTTGAATGACTGTTCTTGATCTCTCACTTCTTTCAACAGCAGTTATGACCCTTGAACTTGAGCTGTTAGCATATATTTGTTGGTCCTTTCCTTATTTGGTTAGCTCTCTGTGCAGAATTTTCTCGCTTCACATCTATAAAAGATTATACTTTTATACAGAAATTTTATATAGGAGAATAATAGATCAATTTGAGATTTCGGATATTTTTCTGAATGTCTAGTTCTACAGTTATGAGCCCAGCTGCTCACTAAGATCCAGGACCTGATTTTAATTGCTCAATTCGACCAATTCTATTCCTTTGAGACAGAGGTTCTAAGCCTAAGAGGTACAATTTGACTCTATATCCTCACACAAAGAATACGATCAGAGTTGACATCTGAGTACCCACACGTCATAAATATAAAAATGGAAGCAATAACTGCTGAAAAGAAAGTCATTTTGACCTGTCACTGTTGGGTATATTGACTCATCATAAGTTTATATTTCAATAAATCTGTATTGTCAAGTTCTTCTCAGGATTCAGCTTTTGAATTAGTATCCTTGAATGTAGGGTATTAAGGTCTTTGCAATCATAGGAGCTTTAGTTTATCAGGGTTGACAAGGTGGTCGATTTCTACTTGCATAGCTATGAGCATGAGAGCTTTAAACTAATCATCCTATTATTTCCAGGAGGTCAAAATGACTTTCTTTTCAACAGTTATTGCTTCTATTTTTATATTTATGACGTGTGGGCACTCGGATGTCAACTCTGATCGTATTCTTTGTGTGAGGACGTAGAGTCAAATTGTACCTCTTAGGCTTAGAACCTCTGTCTCAAAGGAATAGAGATGGAGGAGTAGAAACTACAAACATCTCAAATCCAATGCCTCACTGACCAGATCAATTCCACTATTGCCTTTTCCATCATTGCCAGATTTGGTGCCTTAGTTGACAGCAAGGGCAAATGAAGCGCACAAAGCCCTTAGAGACTCGTCAAAGCCCTGAGAGATGAATTTGGACTGACTACTGAGGAGAGATGACAAGACCTGATATACCAATATACCACCCTACAACATTATCCTAGAGCGTAAGATTTAGGAGCATGGATCGACAAATGGAGAGTTCTACAACCTAAGATTGAGAAAGCTAAATTGCTGCAATCAGTCACAATAAATCATGATTTTTTATGAGCCAATGATATGATCAATCCTGCCTACATATCTATCTGGTCTGACCGTGTCAACTAAGGCAAAGTCGAATAGAACGAGTTTTCAAAAGCGTTTATGGATCACTACAAAAATAGAGGAGCAAGATGTTTTCAGTGATCTGTGTTTGAAGCCATGTTAGAAGGCCTACTAGCAGATCCTTTGTCCAATCAAAAATCCCCCACAGAACCTCAAACCTCCTCTACGCAATCTAACTCTGGAGGGAACAAGGGCAATAAACGTGGATGGAACAAAGCCTGTCTTTACAGCAGAATGCATCAATATTCCAATTGCTGGTATCTAATCCCGTCTAAGTGCAAGCAAGGATGGAAAAAAGACCCTGAAATCTGCAAAAAAATTGACGAAGAGTTAAAAAATCTTGAAGTTAAGGAGAAGGTTGACTGTACTAAAGAAAGGGTCTAAAAATATAAGAAAATACAGCCAAATAAGACAACCCCTACCGAACAACTGAACTCATCTCCGGAAACTGGTTATACTGGTTTTTATACGACGTTCTCTACATCTACTTTAAACCCCGAAAATCATACATATTACCACTACATTCTAGCAGATTCTGAAGTGACAAGTCATGTCCTTAACACAGCCCAGAAGGATAGGCTGACCAACCTCCACCTGGCCAATGGAGAGTTCCTTACACATAGAGACACTCGTACGATGATTGAAGCCTTTGGTGATGCTTATATCAAACCTGATAAGGGGGAATACTTTGTCCTATGAGAAGTTGCATACGTACCTAGCTTCCAATCTAGTCTAGTCTCACTACAAAAGGCACATTTCACTGGCTGGAGCTATAAAGCTGAAAGAGGTGAACAACTAGGTTTAGGGCTCTACAAACTGAACGGAGTCAAAGCAACTACTGCGATCTTGAACAAAGGCTTATAATACCTAGAATACAGACCAAATCTACGTTCTGTCTTTACCACAATAACTCAGAAGACCTTTGCGAAGCCATTATCATCTTCCTCCACCATGGAAATTTAGAGATCTAGGTTAGGCTGACCATCAGAAGAAGCTATACAAAAACTACCTGATACTTCTGAAGGTGTTATAATTACTGATCTTAATAAATTTGAGTCACAGGAAGGTGAGCCAAAACCTCTGAACGTCTCTTATGAATTAGCGAATCCGAAGCATCAAATTAGCAGATGAATGCTGTATCAACTGGCCAAATATCTGTTTGAGTATTTATGGGTTGACATTATATTTGAATCCTCTGACTCGTATGATAGCACTATCTGCCTAATACACTACAACTACCCTTATTCTAAAGTGTAAGCTCTCGACCGCCTATACAAGAAGTCAGATATCAATGAAGTTATACTTTGATTTGTCGCCTACCTCGAACGCTAATTTGGTACGAATATACGAGAAATCTACAGTGACGATGAACGAAGCTTCAGCAGCTATTTCAAAGATTGGATTCATCGCACTGGACAACGTTTTGTTCTTGCAGCTCCTTACACCCCAGAGCAACATGGCCCTATTGAACACGCAGGCAGAACCCTAAGTGAATGTCAACGCTACCTAAGGATTGACACCAAACTACCTGAAAATCTTTGGCCAGAAACCTGGAGTACTGTAGCTTATTTGATGAATAGAACCCCTGTCTATTCATTAGGATGGAAGTCTCTATGGCAAACCCTAAATGAATAGATGACCACAGAAGGCAAATACAACCGTTAGGTGACCAAGCTTTTACTAGGGCATCTACAAGCGTAAGGAGCCCACGCCTATGTCCTGGATAATAAGGTTCCAAAAAGTCACAAATCTATAGCAAGAGCTCATATCAGCTACCTAGTGGGCTATGAATCTACTAATATTTTTTGTATTTAGGTGCCACATCTGAAATATGTCTTTAGAAGTCGAGACATATGGTTTGATAGAATTAAGCAGTATGATCCTAATGACCCTTATATAAGCGAAGAGCTAAGTGAAGAAGTCAGTGATATTATAGAGACCATTCATGTCCCTGAAAGGTCAATCTGCTTTGAAAATTCTATGCCATTACTTGAATTTGACGTTGAAGACCTAGTTAAGGAGGGTCTGGGGAAGCCTACCACAGAGGCCCTTACAGAAGCAACTGAGCAAGCCATGCCATCTCCGAAAGAGACTTTGACTCCTGAGACCAAGGATCTACCTGCTGATGTTCCAGACCATTTGCCTACACCAGAGCCTACTCTGAAGCCAATGCTAGAGACTATGGATGCTGCTCCTACTGATCCTCTTGATGATTCTACTTCTACACCCGGTTATGCTGAACTTTTGTATAATGCTCCATATGATGATGTTGAGGGCTTAGACCCTTCAGATTTCGATCCTACAGCACAATTAGCTTTGGACCTTGATACCTTCATAGACACCAATCCTCCACTAGAGGCAGAAAACTCTACTAATCCTACTAGCATGTTAATGCCTGGTAGTTTCGATTTTAATAATCCTACACCTCGTACGAACATTGCACTATGAAGCAATGAAGTCTCTACCAACTTTTCAGAAGCGAATATAGTTGAAGGAAAATATCAACATAAATCGTCCAGCAGAGTCCTTGGAATCTTTAATACAACCCTGCAATCAGCTTTCAGCACTAATCTAGAGCCTAAGAAAAAGGCTATTCATAGGTCCAACCTACCATCTGCTCCTCATACACAAAAGGAAATACAAAGGCACAAATTCTGAAACCACTGGTATAAAGTGGCTAGAGTGGAAATCAGGGAGCTCCAAGAACGTAGACCCTACAAGATTGTTCCTATCCTATACAGAAAGCACATTATTCCACTCATGTGAGTTTTCTTATACAAATTTGACGACAAAGGATTCCTTTTAAAATTCAAGGTAAGACTATTCGTCTACTGTGACTTAGTCAAGAATCCTAGTGGTAAAAATACTCGCTCTGATATACTAGCCTCACATACAGCTAGAGTACTAATTGCCATAATGACCTGTTTCAACTTCGATACTCGATATTATGACAGCATTAATGCGTTCCTCAACAGCTTCTTAGACCCTGATGAGCAGGTATACTGCCTACACCTAGAAGGCTTCTCTAAAGAAAGAACTGTTTGGCAACTTATTTGAGCTCTTTATAGCCTACCACGCTTACCATATTTGTGGTTCAAAGAGCTTTCTAGCACGCTGAAATCCCTAGGATTCCATGCCATTCCTGAAGATCTTTGCCTTTTAACCAATGGGAAGATTATTATCTTCTTCTATGTCGACGACATTGTTGTACTAAACAGAAAGGAACATCACAAGGAAGCTAATGAAGTAGTAACAGCCCTTCCCTCTAAATATGAGCTACGTGATATGGGAGACCTTGAATACTTCCTTAATATAAGGATTACAAGAAACCGCCCTAACTGTCATATATAGTTAACTCAAGATGCCTATATTGACAAAATAGTCAAAGAATTCGGTCTCATTGATAGCTTCCAAGTCAAGACACCTTTACCAAAAGATTTCTCAGCCTATCAAGTATATGAAGGCATCACTAGCAATGAAGATGTTCACTATTTCCAACACCGAATAGGTTCCTTAATCTACTCTGCCTTCATAACTAGACCTGATATCACACATGCAGCTAGTCTCTTCACAAGATTTATGACTAACCCTTCGCCCTTTCACTCACAAGAAGCTAATAGATTGATTTGCTACCTACGTGACACCAAAGACCTATCAATCTGTTTCTCTGTAACTGAAGTTTCTGGGGCCATGATAAAAGTTTGGGAGGAATTAAGTAATGTAGCCTATGCAGACGATAAGGATACGTGCAGGAGCTCTGAGGATTATCTATTCAAACTGTTTGGTAGCCCAATTGACTGGAAGGCTATATGCCAATCTACTGTTACTACCTCTACTACAGAGACAGAACTACTAGCATCCTCACATGCTGGCAAAAAGATCATCGCCTAGTATCGCTTCTTCACTTAATTAGGATTCAATCCTGGCCAAGATCTCAACCTTTATTGTGATAACCACATAGTGATAGGAATTCTAAGTAAAACTACACTTGTTATCTCTACGAAATTCTGCCACGTCAACATACACCAATATTGGCTATGGGAACGCGTGCAGGAAGGAACCCTATAAGTTGAATAGACCCTACTACACAAATGCCGGTAGACGACCTCACTAAGCTACTCAATTCTGTTTAGAAGCATGAGTGCTTTATTGACCTCTTGGGACTTAAGCAGTGTGGATATGACAAAGCCCGAATCCTATTGGAGAAGCTAAAAATCTAAAACATTCGAGATGAAGAAGAAAGAAGAAAAAGATCAAACCCAGGGGTACGCGCAGCCTTAATACATGAGGATACGGCGCACTAATACACAGACTGCAGACTAACCCCCTTCTGACCTCCAAACCCTGAGCCCTAGGCACAACATAGCAACTACTCCAACCTCACCATTTGAATTATGCAGTATAGCCTCCCGTGTCATCCCGCAGGAAGGTCTCGCAGCCTTACTCCATTACAGTGGATTGTACTGATTTTACTATGGGACCTATCAACTAGGCCCTTGAACTCTCTAACTTGTTTCTACTTCCGACTCTAACATCATATGAAGTCAAATTTGCTGACCTATACTTGATATATTTCGTGATCTTTGCTTGTTTTTTTGTTGCACTACGAGTTAAAGGGGGGTATATTAGCATAAATTTATTGGTCCTTTCTTTATTTAGTTAGCTCTGTATGCAGAATTTTCTCACTTCACATCTATAAAAGATCACAATTTCGTATAGAGATTTTATGTAGGAGAATAATAGATCAATCTGAGATTTCGGATACTTTTCTGAACATTTAGTTCTACATGATCAGAGGCCCATTGTAAATCCAGTTTCATCAAAGTTCCAAATATCATCTTTATAGATTTTATGCTCTTGGATTGTAGCTTGCACTTTCCAAAAGTACTCCTTCATAACCTTTGGGTCTTCTTGCTTTGCATGTTGATATATTATCCGTTGATTGTATTGAGTTCGCAGGTTGGTGGTATGCTTGAGGAAGCTGTGGTGCCAGTTGATACCCAGGTTTGTTATAGGATCTCTGATCTATTTATTAAGTAGAGATTATGCCTGTCATAGCGATGCAATTGTCATAGCGATACTATATCACTGAACTGCTACCTATATGGTAAGAAACTCCTGTAAATAAATATAGCTTGATTTTCCAAGGCTTTAGGGAATCAAGTGATTTTATTCTGAATCCAATCATCCTTCTTGCTCTCCTATCTAATACAATCAAACTTTTTGGCTTTTACAAGCTAACAGAGCTATTTGAATTTGATTCTCTTGAGATCCTAATATTTTATTATGTATAGTTACGAAAATAATATGTTGAAAAGGATAGATCTATAGACGCGTAAAATTTGCAGCTCACCCATATTTACAGCTCACCTGTAGATTACATTATAATAGACCAACTTGGTAAAGGTATGATACTTGAAGCCATGTAATAAATCGATGCTGATTCTGTAGCTCAAGTATGCAATGATCATTTCTGTTGTGCCTCGTATTCTTAGTACTCTGAACTGCCTGAGGCATCGATTCTTCAAAGCCCCACTACGAGAAAAATCTCTCAGCTCCTCTCTATTATTTTTTGGTTCAGTTAATTTAGCTTAGCTTTTAGTGCCTGTTTTGAAGGTATAAATATCCTTATATTTTGCCTGTTATAGTTGATAAAAATTCAGACCGTTTCGTTGAGTTTTCAGGTGTATGAAAGTTATGAGCCCCTTTGCTTTCGTTGCCCTGACATATCTCACTTGATCTTTTTGTGACTACCTTCGTGATTGAGAAGGAGTTTCTTGATTGAATACCCTTTTAGAACATATTGAGAGCTTGTGTTCACCCTGAATCCCCCGATCTACTCCAATTTGAGCCCACAGATCGACCTGTTCCTTGTCGAGGCACGATTCCTTTGCTTTTCGACAGTCTGTCTATTCGCCCGACGAGCCCATTAGAAGCTTATCATCTGATTATACCCTTTGTAATCCTGTTCGCCACTGCTCCTTCACCTCCTTCAAGATGAATTCGATAGCTACCTCGCAGAAGAAGGTCCTAGCCTCTAAGAATGACTAGGATGACTGGTTAAGCCAGACAGAAGGCCTGGCATGATACTGGGGCTGTTGGCAATTTGTTAACCTTAACCTAAATGAGCCTGAAGAACTTGAGGAGCCAACATATCTTAAAGCTTCTGATGTTAGTTCTAACATTCATGACATTACAGATTTCTCCCCGTTACAGCTGAATATCTACAATGCCCCTTATAAAATGATACGAGGATGAGACATGCAAGTACACTATACGCAAAACCTTCTTAGAGAAGTTCAACCTCTATATTTATGATACGGTTTCTAATGAGGTCTTGACACTGCTAAGGAAAACAATCTGACCATCGCTATAGGCTATAATGTGTGCCCTACAAGAACATTTCTGTCCTTCTATGAAGGAACGCTTGAATAAGGTTTTGAGCCTTTATGAGGCTTTGATGAAGGGTCCTGAGGGCCAAGATCATTGTGCCTGGATTGATAAATGATACAGTATTGAGGATGAACTGCGAAGAGCTAAAGCTCTTGAGTTAAATACCCTCATCGATCGTTTCATGGATACAAACAGTCTCGTGGATGAAGCTTATACGGCTACTTGGAGGGATAGAGTAGAAGCTGGTGAAGTTGACTTTGATACCCTTGTAAAAGCATTTTATAATAACTACCGCCAGACTCCAGCTCACCCTGCCCTCACTACTCGTTCCGCTTTCTCTGCTACCTTGAATAGTAAGGGCCAGACGCAGAGTAATTCAGAAAACAACTCTGAGAAGCTGTATTCATGTGGCAAGAAACATCTATTTGTGAAATGCTTCTATTTAATTCTATCTTTGCACCTGAAAAGTTGGAAAGAAGACCCCAAGATAAAACACTGCATTGATGAGAAGTTGACTGCTATCCCGAGATTGAAACATGCTGTTGAGAGAGCCCAAAAAAAGGCTGAAAATGGTAAGAAAGGTCAAGCAAATACCCAGTCAACTATGTGTAGTTCTTCGAATGCTTTCTAGACCTCTTCTATCGAACAACAGTCCACACCTGAGGTGTCTTCTCCATCTTCTCCAGTGCGTAGAGCCTGGATGATTTCCACAGGTTATGCTAAGCTATCTTCTTCATCTGTTGTACCCTCGTCAACTTCCTTGGCTGTTGAGTCATCGCCTTCTGATTCTGAGAGCTCGTCTGATGAGCTTCTATGTCGCTCTATATTTATATCGACCACTGTTCATACTGTTGCCTAGATTTCTAGCCAGTCAGGGTATCCTCTTTGCCGTTCATTTATAGCAGACAATAGAGCAAACACACACATTGTCAATCGCTACTACCGGCATCGTTTTTAGAATTTCTTCCCTGCTAAGCCTAGCCTTGTTTTACTTCATGGCAACACGTTTACGCCAATTCAGGGTTTTGGCACTGTATACTTTGTGGCCAAAGATCTGTCAGGAAAGAGCCGCAAGCATTATATTCGTGACGTGGCTTACGTGCCTGATTTCTATTTGAATATCGTCTCCCTCACACGTGCTGCTGACGCTAACATTGGCTTCAACACTCTGACAGGCCACTTATTCTCTGGTGATGAGATCCTCGCCACTACTGAGCATATAAAGCGTCAGTTTATTCTGGAATATGTGCTGAATCTATCTGAACAGCCTCTCTCATCCGTATTCGCCACCAAAACCTCAGCTAAATGACCTGAGTCGTCTACCTCGTTCAATCGCTGGTACAGCCACCTAGGCTGGCCAAGCCGTAACTCTATTCTTCATCTTCCTTCTGCCTTTATTGATAGCGTTGATATATCAGATCTCTCTGACGTTAAGAAGTCAGTCTCTTCTGATCCCCCTGCGTTGAACGAGTCCTATGAACTTGCAAACCCGAAGCGCCTCGTATCTCACCATCACCTGAGCCAGCCGCCCACTAGACCCTTCCAAGATGTCTGGGTTGATATTATACACGAGTCTACCCCAGGTTTTGATGGTACTGTCAAGTTGCTCCATTTCTATGACTATTTTACGAAGCTGTATATTATTGACCACCTGTTCAAAAAGTCAGACATCAACGACTGCATACCTCATTTCTTTGAGTAAGTTAAAACTCAGTTTGGCTTCCTTATTGAACGGTTCCACATCGATGATGAGCAATCAATCAGTGACAAGTGCTGGAATTAGACTTCTTCCATTGGTATTGAGTTTACAATAGCTCCTCCTTATACTCCAGAACCCTAAGGAGCTATAGAACGTGCTCATTGAACTCTCGCAGAAAAGCAATGATACATGAGGATTGAGAGCAAGATCCCTGAGAATCTTTTCCTAGAACTTTGGAGCACTGTGGCATACCTCACGAATAGGACACCTCTACGATCTTTGGATTAGAAGACACCCTGGCAGGTTTGAATGAATATCTAAAGCATTCGAATAAGAAGCCTATACTGGCTTATCTCCATGTCCTTGGCTCCTGAGCCTACGTGCTTGACCATAAGGTTCCTAAGGGTTGTAAGTCGATGGCAAAAGCTCACATCAGCTACCTTGTAGGTTACGATGCTAGTAATGTGTTTAGGGTCTAGGTTCCTCATCTAAAACGAGTCTTTAGAACCTGAGATATTAGGATCGATGAGTTTATTCATTATGATCTGAAAGACCTACATATACCCCAAGAGCTTCGCCAGTCAGTTGAGGAACTGATCGATACCATAGAGATCCCAAAATCTGCTCTATATGATGATACTAAGTACGAACTTCTGAGATATGATGATCTTCTCGTGCTTGATGGCTCAGAGAGCCCCAAGATCAAGAGCATGACTCCTGTAGCTACTGGCTCTGTCGAGAAGAACCAGAAGAAGTATACCGTTGATGAGCTGCCTGGACAGTTTTAGATACCAGAGATGACACCAGAAACAGCCTGAGATTCCCCTGATCCTGGTTATCAGCTTAATGCAGAGCTCGATCATCTATTTACTACATACCTTTCCTCACTCAATGAGCCTCTGAGATCAAGACCCAGTCAGTCAGTCTCCACAGATCTATTAGTCGATCATATAATCGAAGAAACTCGTCATCATCAGTCAAATTCCCAATATAGCCTCTTTGGATTTACTAGCAGTCAAGTCTCATTATATGACTCTAGTTACTTTCAGTCCTTTCATCTGTCTCTGCAATAGCCAGTGTATCCTATCTCGTCATCACGAACTCATCGCTCTCAGTTGCCTCCTCCCTCTCATAGCTGGTATGACATGCTCAGGTACCCTCACCGTGATCAGTTTATGAATGCCTGCGATATTGAGATCAGCTCAGGCACCTTCACCATGATCAGTTTATGAATGCCTGCGATATTGAGATCACGAAGATCAGAGAGAGAGGCATTTATATTGAAGCTACTCTTCCTCCAGGACATTAATCTATACTGTTGATATGGGTTTTCGATTACAAATTCGATGACAACGGCTATCTCTTGAAGCACAAGGCCCATCTAGTTGTTCGTGGAGATCTTGTGCCTGCTAATGGCAAGCAGACTCGTGCTGACACTCTTGCTACATGTACCTCCTGAGTTATGTTTGCCTTGATGGCCTATTTCGACCTCGATGCTCACCACCTTGATGGGATTAACACCTTTTTGAACAGCTTTTTGGATGAGGATGAAATCATCTACTGTTTCTTTCCTGACGGCTTCAAATAACCTGGCAAGGTTATGAGACTACTGCATGCCCTTTATAGCCTTCCGAGATCGTCCTATCTTTGGTTTAGAGAGCTGACTGAAACTCTTAAGGGCCTAGGCTTTAAGTCTGTTCTTGAAGATGTCTGCCTTCTCACTAATGGTCGCATAATCATCTTCTTCTATGTCGATGACATCGTCGTCCTGAACTGCCCCGAACATCATAGTGAGGCCAATGAAGTTGTCTTAAAACTTAAGGCCAAATACGAGATCTGTAACTTAGGTGACTTATAGTGGTTTTTAAACATCAGGATCTCGAGAGATCGTACCTGCCGACGTGTCTATTTGACTCAGGACGCTTACATTGATAAGATAGTCAAACAATATAGCCAGTCTGTTCTTGAAGATGTCTGCCTTCTCACTAACAGTCGCATAATCATCTTCTTCTATATCGATGACATCGTCGTCCTGAACCGCCTCAAACATCATAGTGAGGCCAATGAAGTTGTCTTAAAACTTAAGGCCAAATACGAGATCTGTAACTTAGGTGACTTATAGTGGTTTTTAAACATCAGGATCTCGAGAGATCGTGCCTACCGACGTATCTATTTGACTCAAGACACTTACATTGATAAGATAGTCAAACAATATAGCCTTTCGACTAGTTCACATGTTTATTCTCCCCCTGTCCCAGGATGCTTCAGCCTACAAACCCTTCTGTAACAATGTAGCCATGAAGACAGAGATCAAGAGCTTTCAGGCTCATGTTGGGTTACTCATATACTCAGCCTTCATGACATGCCCAGATATTGCACACGTGGCCAGCCTCCTAGCGAGATTTATGCAAAATCCTTCACCCTTCCACTCTGCTGAGGCAGATAGAGTTATCTGTTATCTTCGTAACTCAAAGGATCTCTTGCTAGTCTATGATAGCTCTATCTCTATGAATTCTCTCACCTCATTTAAGGCTTACAGTGACACCGCCTATGCTGATGATCTTACAACCCGCCGTAGCTCAGAGGGCTACCTGTTTTCATTATTTGGAGGCTCAGTTGATTGGAAGGCCGCATGTCAATCTACATTCATGACTTCGACAATAGAGGCAGAACTCCTTGCGCTCTCACACGCCGCCAAAGAGTTATACTGGTGGCATCATTTCTTTGAACAAATAGGCTTTGATCCTGGCCACAAGCTGGCGATATATTGCAATAACTCAATGGCAGCTGGCTTGATGGCTAAACAGCAGCCTCTCATTTCTATAAAGCTTAGGCACATCGATGTGCATCAGCACTGGCTTTGTGAGCGTGTTCAAAAAGGGGAAATCTTGGTTAGATAGATTGGCACGAATAAGATGCTAGCTGATGGGCTGACAAAACTGCTGTCTCGTCAGAAACATGAACGATTTGTGAAGTTACTTGGTATGGAACAGTGTCCTCTGTTTTGATTTTTGGGCGTACTATCTTGATGACCTGTTTTCTCTACAGTTTGTTCATCTCTGCGAGTTGGAGGGGATATGTTGTACCTCGTATTCTTAGCACTCTGAACTGCCTGAGGCATCAATTCTTCAATGCCCCACTATGAGAAAAATCTCTCAGCTCCTCTCTGTTATTTTCTGGTTCAGTTAATTTCGCTTAGCTTTCTGAACTGCCTGAGGCATCAATTCTTCAATGCCCCACTATGAGAAAAATCTCTCAGCTCCTCTCTGTTATTTTCTGGTTCAGTTAATTTCGCTTAGCTTTTAGTGCCTGTTTTGAAGGTATAAATATCCTCATATTTTGCCTTTTATAGTTGATAGAAACTTCAGACCATTTTCGTTGAGTTTTCGGGTATATGAAAATAGCAGACTAGAAAAAGGGTAAAGACTAGGGCTATTCTTGGGACTTAATCCTTAATGAATATTCAGCAAAGCTGTGATCAGCTTCAATAACAAAATGAGCAGCATACAAGACAAGATGCTGCAGCAGGTCAAGGAGCTCAACAGCATACTCCAAGGTGCTGCAGTGGCTGCAATAATACTGAACATACAGTTCGAAGATGCTTTATTAGATAGTTATCTATTTCTACATTATAATTAATTACTTTATTGAAATTGTGGATGGAATGCTTCAAAATTGATTAAGGTGGTTGTAAAATTCGCAGCTCACCTATAGATTACGTTATTTGCAAAGTAGATTATATGATGAGGGGAGTAGTTGGTTACTATTGGAGGTATAGCCTAATACAGCCAAATATGTACATGCATTATGGGTCACATGACATCAGGGGTAGGCAGTGGCCCTAACATTATATTATATAATCAAATATCAAGAATGTGGTGTCATCAAGTGGTGAAGTATGGCTTATCATGCCAGAAAGAGTTAGTCAATTAAATAATCACCTCGGATATATTTATCCTACCTGATTAAGTTTAGTAACTTGGTATTTGGAGGGGGGTGTGTCTTTATCAGAAAAGGGGTGTGGAATTATCTTGACTAATTACAAATTATGTACAAATTTTTTTATTAATCTAAAATTATTTAATAAAAGAAATATAAATTGCCAAATTATAAGTAAATAGTTTGAATTTATGGAAATAGAAATTCTGAATACTTATTTCTAATTACTTGTTTTATTAGTTAAACTTATTTCTCAGTATGTAAATAAGTTAATTTGAACTTTGCTTGACAAGTTAGTCATGTCTGATGGTCCAGTTCCTTGTTCCCACTGCCAAGACCTACATTGAATTGAAATCTTCTGTCATCAGCTCATTCGTCATCCAATGCAGGTGCACTGCCTTCCATACCTCAACAGCCTCCAACAACCTTCCTATCTTGGACCCTCTGTTCCTATTTGTGCCTAAATAATAAGGATTGATTGCTTCACGCGTTATTTGCTGTGGTCTTACCTTACACAATGACGGAGCCAGAGGATGTCGAAGAGGATCTTTTTGCAGATTTGTAGGTCTCCTCCCTCCCACTCCTCGAGTGCTCATTTTCCACGGCCTTAGACTAATATTGACGTTTGATTGACTTACTAGATATGATGCAGACGAAGCCACCCCTCCGTCGGCACCCTCAGCTACTCCCAAGGGCGGTGAGCCTACACCAGCAAATATGCAAATTGAGCCCCATGACAGTACAACCTCCTCTAGGGGGACTGAACGTGCAGTGGAACCGAACGCCCACCATGAGCAACGCGCATTGCAAGACAACACGGAACAGCGCAATGTAACCCAACAAAGTAGCGTGCAACCAGATGGCAACACCCACACTGAAACAGAAACTCAAGGGACAGGCATCAAAGAAGATGGGTAAGTTTGATAACAGTTCTTGAAAGCCATTGTTGTCTCTTTCCGATTGTTCCTATAGCGATCGCGAATTGCCCAATCCAAGTGGGGTTTTTTTGAAAGAAGAAAGCAGCCAAGCAACTTAGCTGTTTTAGCTAGCCACGGGACATTGGGCGGTACCTTCTCACCTGCGAGTACTGCCGTTGTGTTGCTAGATGCTGCCGTGGTTACCTCTATGTGATGATGCTCTTCAACAGCTTAGCTACTAAAGCTGGCTTGATTTGGATGCCCGATAAACTCTCCTGGGTGTCGGTTGTGGCTTCAGTGTTATGCTTTGGAAAGAGCCCACGTTGGTCTGAATTTTGAATGGTCCACAATTCGACCGACAGTCTTGCCGTTTACAATGAGTGCAGCTGGGCGTGGACCTGTTGTGATTCGAGAGAAATTCTCGTGGACTTTATGTGGCGGGTGCGAAAAGAGGTACTGCGACGGCTATTTACTCGAGGCATGGAACGTGAAGAAAGGTCGATGAAACTGCGGTGGACGTGGTGCATCTCAAATGCGACACGCTTTAAACTTCGACGATAGTACTACGGATACTATATATCTAATTGTCGATATATCTTCATAGAAGAGGAAGTAGCTTCGGCTATCTTCAAATGTCTGGAATGTCGATAATACCTAAGTTGGGGGTTTAGAAGTGCACACTTGGGCGGATACGAAAACAGATACAAGCAAGATACACAAGCTTTGTTATCGGACAAATACCACTATCGCTTTGAACACATACAACATCAGCTGTCGCCTGCCACACCTTGCGCTTGTAAAGCAGTCTGGCTTTGGGATTATCACGTTCATTTGGGCCTTGTCACGTTGTTTCGCCGGAGCTATCCCAGCTATTAGGTTAGCACCGCTGCGCCTTCTGGCCTGGAGATATGTCGTTTATACGCCGTGGAAGATGGTGTGCGATAGCGATGCAAACCCGATGGCATGACGTTCATTAGTCCGTTTACCGCTGTGAAAAACGAATTGTCTGCTGTCATTTACACCGTCCTTTACTCTACGTATAAGAGCAGAACCCACCCCCTTGGATTCGGGAAATCCGCCCGTGATGGTCCATTTTTGTTTGTTTCAGTCATTTCCCGTTTCAACTCTATGTCACATTTATACATTTTATTCTCGTGTATATTCGTCTAAGGGGGGTCGCGCTAACTGCTGATGATTGATATAGCAAAATGTTCATTGGGGGCCTAAACTGGGAAACGACAGACCGTATGTACCGGACAATCCATTACAAACATGCTGTCTGGCTAACGATCTGAAATTTTACCATTAGAATCTCTTCGGGACTATTTCTCACAGTTTGGTGAAGTCCTGGAATGTACCGTTATGCGTGACAGCGCTACGGGGCGCTCAAGGGGATTTGGATTCCTCACCTTCAAAGACCCGAAGACAGTGAACACAGTCATGGTCAAGGAGCATTATTTAGACGGAAAAATAGTGAGCCCTCCTTGCAGACCTTTGATGCTTAATGAGCCTTGAAAGGGAACTAATCATGGATAGATCGACCCTAAACGCGCAATCCCCCGTGATGAACAAGAGAGGACGAGCAAAATATTTGTGGGTGGAGTTAGCCAGGAAGCGACAGAGCAAGACTTCAAACAGTTCTTTATGCAGTTTGGCCGTGTTTTAGACGCCACGCTCATGATAGACAAAGATACTGGACGACCCAGGGGGTTCGGGTTCGTTACTTTTGACAGCGAGGCGGCTGTCGAGGCTACGCTTTCACGTCCACTTGAAATACTCGGCAAACCCATAGAAGTGAAAAAAGCGCAACCGAGAGGCAACATGAGGGATGATGACGGAAGTCGCGGGGGGATACGTCGTGGCATCCGAGAGGATCGTTTTAGAGACGAGGAACGATCCGGTGCCGACGGCTTGCAACATCAAAACACGCAAGGACCGGCGAACATAGCCGGCGGTCTGACGCCTCAGATGATGGCTCAGTACTGGCAACGAATGCAGCAGTACTTCGCTTTTATGCAACAACAAATGGCACTTGCCGCGGTTCAAGGCCAGCAAATGGGTGGTGTTGGAATGGGTGCCATGAATCCTGCACTGATGCAGCAGATGCAGCAGATGCAACAAATGCAGCAGATGAAGCAAGCACAGGGCATGAATACTATGGGCAATGCGCAACCTCAAACTGGAATGAACCCGCCTTCGCAGTCCCCCGGGTCCCAAGGAATACAAAGCATGATGAACCCTCCGATGATGCAGCAAATGCCGATGCAAAATCAGAATCAGGGAGGAGCCGGGTTTGTAACGAGTGGAATGAGCGGGCAGATGGGCGCGAGTGGCGGTAATGCGGGAGTTGGGGGTGCCACCGCCAATATGGGGATGGGTGGAAACTTCACCGGTCCAAGGGGTGGTCCCGGATACAACGCGCAAGAGCAACTCGCCTTTGAGCAGCAAAAATATGAGCAACAACAGGCCCGTCGAGCAATGGAAGCGAGGAATTTCTCAGGTGGTTTCCAACACGGTGGACCGACGTCATGGGAGGGCATGTATGACGATGTACCCCAGCCCAATATTCCAACTGGCCCACAAGGCGGAATGGGCCGCAGTGGGGGTGCATTGGGAAGGGGGATGTCGCCTAACCAAAACATCACTGGAACTGCAAGTAAACCGTCGCCACAGAACAAATATCCAACCCCACAACCTCAGGGCTCGCCGCCAGCGAATGCTCCCACTGGTCCGAGAAATGCTGGAAAACCTGGTGCCAATTATCGTGGCGGTGGAAGAGGTGCTCACAGAGGATTTCATCCGTACAGTCGAGGGTGATCGTGCTTATTCAAGCAGACTCTAGCTTGTAATTTGGGGTTTTTTCTTCAATCATCCTACTCGTTCTTTCGCTGCATCTCTACTGGTTGTTCATTTTCTAACTCTGCTTCAATGTCACTGCTTGACAGATCTGAAAAACTGTAAAGTCTATGAAGATCAACACCAATGTGACAATAAAGGAGTAACTAAATAATACTTTGGCTATGTGTAATGTAGAGCTGTATTAAGGACTAAAGTAAAAATTTATTTATACAAATATGAAATAATCAAGATCTGCAGTTGAGATGAATATATATATATATTTTCCATTTAAATCTGTGATGTTATTTCATTTTAATCTGACAGTCTAATTTGAATATTAGACTTTTCCAAAATTGAATTATCAAGTTTAATATGTTTAAGTAGGAAGTACTCTATCTAAATGAGAGTACACTGTACAAACTGCATATGTGGCACTTGAAACACTTCTAAAAAATTATGTACTACATATATTTCATATATTTTCTAGATATAATACTTCAATTTTTCTGAAACAAGCAGTCAAAATTGAATTTAAAGAGAACTATTACATAGTAATAGAGAAATTGACCCTCTTGTACATTTACTGCGGTGAAATGATGGGTTGTACAAACCATAAAGTGAGTTGAAGATGAAGGCAAGAGAACAAAAAGAGTAAGAATTTCCATCCACAGCATGTATACTTCAACAGAGAACTGTGTCCACTTTGGTACATATCACAGGAAAAAATAAAAGGTAATATTCACCAGTAGCAAAAGCCTCATCAATGCCGACAAACCTTATATGAAAAGAAGTTGGAGATAGGGGACTATTCCTTCGCATGAAGAAGGGTCTGCGAACGAGAACATTCAGGGGCGGGTTGCCCGCTTCCTTAGACTGAACTCCTGCTCTTGAAGTTCCCTTATAAGCCTTAGGCTCTCTGGGTCGGCATTCAATCGTGATTTGTCACGTTGCATTACTTTGGGGTTTCTGGACGTCGATCTTAGACAGGAGCCGTCTTGATTCTGTCTGCCCGTGGATAGGGATATTTTTGCTGAGCCTCCACGACTTGATCGAAATGAAGGCCAGCGTTGCGCTGTTTGCTCTGTAACAGTAACCACCGGAAATGTCAATCCATCAAGAGACGCAAAATCCCTAGTTCCAGCAGTTGGCATTTCGTTTGTATCTTCATGTTGAACATGAAATCGTGGACTAGGACTGGTTTCTGCAGCAGCCACGTCATTTAAGGGACGTAGTAACGAGGGAGCACAAATGCGCGAGGAAGGTTTGTCATGTGTGGAAATAGTCAAACACCCATCAACTCTGGGTGGCGCTGACTCTATGTCGTCAGGAAGAGAAGTCGGGGGAGAAACGAGACTGGCATTCGTCGTAGGGGTAGTAAAAGTGGCCACATTTTCCCGTGACGCGACACTGTCTGGTTTCAAAGCTAGAGAAGAAGCATATGACCCATGAATTTGTACTTGGGCGTCGGGTTCCGCAGGTTTCAATGTCGAATCACAATCCTTAGTTGAGAATGGCATTGCATCGACATAGGAAGATGGTATAAACAGCTTTTGCGAACTTCCTTCTGGATCGTCTTTGAGACTCACATCCTGGCTATCTTTCGTAAAAGATTCGTTCTCATTTTCGTCTTCTGAGTTGACTTGCTTCAAGAGCACGCCTGGCGTCCTCGTCTGAACTCGTTCTTGCGCCTTCTGGGGATCTATTTGGCCAGCTTCGTCATGAATACAACGACGCTACTCTCGTTAGCAGTAGAGATCAGTGAACAACAGGCAGGGCGGTGATACCTTGGACTTTCTGCACTCGGTGCACGCTTTACTTCTCCCTTTCTTCGGCGGAAATGAAGAGCCAATGGTACCATTGATTTTGTCGAAGCCAACACGAGAAGCACTGGAGGATTTGATATGAGATGAGCGACGTTCAAGCTGAAGCAAGGCATCATCTTTAGATCGGGGTTGTTGACTGGTTATTCCGTTACTCGAAGAACTCGCTGGGACGTTAGAGACACGCTTGATGGCCCTCAGACCGTCAACGGAGATGCTGCTTGACGTCATCGCGCTTGATACGCCTGAAATGCCCTCCGTAGTAGGCTCATTCTTATGTCGGCAACGGATGCGACGCCTACGGCAAGCATCGCACGCCACTCTCTTCGAGCCAATTCCGGATAATTTCGTAATTGACCGAATATTTTCTTCTGTCTCAGTTTTCACGTCCATTGGCGTCTTTCTTTTGGCAGAAATTGGGGTCATACGCATCGATGAAGACTCAACAGCACTTCTGCCTGACTTCATGTTTACTGAGTGTAATTTTTGCTTTGTCGCCTCAACAGTACCTTTCTGTTCTGTCTTCATTGCTCTCACATTTCGCTTGGGCCGCCGATTTGGATGTCCATTTGATTTTTTCTCCGAAATGTCAAACTTAACGTCGGGGGATAAAGAGCCCGGACGGGTCCACTTAGGAGCCGACTCATTGCCCCGTTTCCACGCTACCCATATTCCAAATTTCTGAGCGATTTTAATGGGATCGCCATAGCCTTTGGGGATGGACCGGCTAACAGCATTTCGAGCCTCCTTTGCCACGCCATCGACATTGTAGCCTCCTGCGATCAGAGCGGTTCTGAGAAGATATCGAGCCAACTCGGGAAGACCGTCCAATTCCGCTTGGGAATAAAAGCGTGAATTATAGTGATCTGAGCCAGGCGCGGCGGTGTTTGCACGATCCCCGAATTCGTAATATATTGGGTACTCACGGTAGAAGCGGTAGTTCTCATCTCGAGCGAACGATTCAAGCACACTCGGAGGAATTGGATCTTCGGCTAGGTATTTCAAAGCAGCATACCACATAATCTTTTGAAAGAACGGATATCGAAATTTCATTGGGACTTTGGTGTCTTTCTCGATTTTGGCGACTTTAATTTGCATCGCGTAGTCCATTCTGGTCAGAAAATTACCCCCTATAACCAAGCTGTCTTCAGGAGTCCACACGGCATGGATCCAACCTGAAGGGATCAACATCGTATCCCCTTCTGAAAGATCCACGCGGTAGCATTCCTTAGTCTGGTCACCTAGGAACGTGGTGTCTTGAGTGGATGAATTACACCATTCCTCGTATTTCTTGAGATGTTTATCCTTTGGAGGAATGAAAAAGAAGGTCTTCTTGCCCTTCAGAATATGGTAATACACGGACGATCCCCCAAAGTCGATGTGGAAGTCGGTGTAACAATCGGCCACAGACATTAGGCAGTAGAACTGGACTTTCGGGTAATCACCCACTGCCCGTAGCTCCGGTGGCCAAACGGAATCTTGGAGATCAAGGTCACGGACTATCTTCGGCCGCCGTATTAACCGCCCCAAAGGGCTTTGGGATATCTCGAGACTAATGACGTTTCGGATAGGCTTCAAAGACTTCGCTTCATAGTAATAATCTGCCCACTTTTGAAGAGTCCATTTCTTGTCTTCGCCTTGTTGCGACTTGACGTCTATCACCTCCACTGTCTCGTGAGGACCATAAAGATCACTCACCGTTTTGACAGTCAAGTTGTCAGGTATGACCATATCTAATAGATCCTGCCCGCAATCGACCACCTCCTTGGAGTTTTGAGCGGTAGTAGTCAAGGAATCGATGATACGATCGAATTCCTCTTGGTCCCTAGCTTCACTCGGAATGACATCCTCAATGAAACCAAGAGCAGAAAACGGGGTATGTGAGTTAAGGTGGGAGGGGATAACAACCGGCTCTGCTATTCCAACCCCATGTTGAAAATACTCAGCAGTCACCAGTTCTGGCGGCAATCGAGCGAAGTTATCAGGTAGGAACGATATTTTGCCTTCTTTGATGGGTTTGATATAGTGGTGCTCAGGAGCTTCCGTGGATGGCTTGACAAAACCTTGATTCAACCCCGCGTAGTCAATTGCTGTTCTTGGTCGTGAAGATTTGCGGAGGAAAGTGGTTGGTCCATGGATTGGATGGCATTCGTAGCAGATAAATTTGTCGACGGTTCTGATCTCAGCATCATTTCTGAATCCCGCACAGAGAATATGGAACCAGCGATTACAACCGTCACAATTCACCCATGTCACCCCAGTATCGTCCCCATGGGCTAGAGGAGCTCTTGCCATATTACAAGAAGCACACTGCGCTTGACCCGATGCATCTGTCTCTATTCCGCTCTCGGAATCGGGAAGGGTTGCGCCGCCCTCTGAGATTGTCATAGATTCTTGGGCTCTTTGAGGCGAGAAGTCCAAAGACCTATTGGACAATGACTGCCCCATGACATCGCTTTCCACAAGAACCGGTGGATGTGTGGGTTGACTGCATGAACTGGCTGTCGTGTCATCGATGGCCATGGTTGAGCCGTCGGACCTTGACCGCGCACGAGTGCATGCTACGCCTGCATCCCGACTGTAAGTCTGTGAGCGCACCAAGTTTGCGCTGAACTTGGTTTCAATGCTCCATACGTCTTCGCGCTCTTGGTGCGTCTTTGGGGCGGCCTCAGTCGAGCGGGGGAAATTGGATGGTCTAGCAAAATTCAAAAGAAGTTCAGCGTCTGTTTTCATGCTATCAAATGTTGAACTATGGCTTGTTGTAGGTCTCTCCCCCGATCTCTGCCAGACAGGAGATGGGGCCTTTTCCGACCTAGCTCTCTTCAATGGCCTCTCCATCAATTCATCCTGTTCTTGGAAGTCATGAGGCATCGCAGAATGCGTCATCACTTCACTAACACCATTATAAACGGGCGGTGCAAATGTAGGGCTTGTTGCAAGTGCGATGGTTGCGAGAGTATCTATGGTCGAACCCGACCTAGCATGATGGCCTGCTTTACTGGCCACCCTGCTGTCGGCAACACAAGACTCGTGGAAATGCTCTCTTTCCAGCATGGAGAACTTGGACAATTGTCCATGGGTGCTTGATGGTTGATAGAAGCTGTCATAAACGGGATCCCTTGCCCCGACGGAGGCGGGTAGAGCATGAGGCGAAAGTGGCTCGACGGCGTGCCGGGGGGGGGAAGGTGTCCGATAACGCGGTGGACGCGCACCTATTTGGTTACGAAACGATATAGATGCGGACATATGTGCGCGACGTTCTAAAGAATGTTGTCTGCTAAGTATGGCCGACGATGTCTCTGATGGGATGTCAATTGCAATGCAATGCGGGGAAGTGATGTCGACCGCGGTGGCCCGAGTCGCAGTGGTCACAGAACACGACAGATCATTCGTGGAAGTTTGCGAGGGCGCGAGAACAAGAACTTTTGGGGAAGATGATTGATTATGTGCTGCTGAATGGGGCATGAGAAGAAGAATCAGATTTGAAGGAGGTCCCAAAGTGGTAGTGAACCTCGCTGTGTTGCTGCAATGTTGATGGGGTGGCCAAAGTTACTCGACAACTCTGCACTTGAGACCGAGACCCCAACCCCCGAAGATTATTACACAGTTGTGAGTTGGCACGGTCGCGTCCCTCGTCGGCCACAAGAACAGGAGACGAAAATCTCTCTCTACAGGAGGGAAGATTTTGAGCGCTTACATGCGCTGTTGCATGCTAATGTCTCCCTAACCGCCGCGATTTACTGGTAGTAGCACGACCTATTGCACATTTACATTTTAGCTCTTCACTTTTTTCATGTACCTCTACGTACTTAGCGGTGATAATCTACACTAACACCCCTATATCTGGCGGGTAATAGACTCTCCTCGATTATGAGCGCCTGCAATGCCGTACCAGCTCTAGCAATGCACCTCAGGCCTCTTTTCGCACACGCACGGTTTCACCGAAAAATGCGTTTTTCTGCGCTAAATCTAAACACATTAAGGGCAGAGAAGCTTGAAAATGATCAACTCAAGACAGCATCACTTCCATATCTGGTGACTGCCAATGCCAACGACGAGCAGGATTGGATAACCCTGGGATAAAACCCGTAGCCATTTCATATCATCACAATGAAAAGCGCTTTTACGACCTTTTCCTAAAGCGGACACTGAGAATCGGTTTGGGACCACTATATTTGGATAAGAGTGGAAAGAGCTTTTCCAGCTTTCTATGATGTGTTTGCCAGTACACCCGGTTCCTCCGTTTGGCTTAGGGCACTGGATTCTCTGGCTTCGCATTCTGCCCTTCTTTTCCTTTTCTCCAGTAACATCTCTTTCCGCTCCGCAAGCATCTTAAGTTGTCGAGATTCAACACCCTCCAGCCAGTAACCGAAGCTTCCACCCACAGTGGCAAAGAGAGGATAGACCCATAACGATTCTTTATTGAACAGTGGTCGCATTTCGATGCCAAGCTGCCATAGTCGAACGGCAATTCCTGCAATTGGATTCAGGTTAGTTAGTCACTGACGGTAGAAAAAGACATCAGAACAAGGGAAGCATACCAAATCCGCTCCAGAAGAGCACCTTGTGGATGGGCATAATTATTAATGTACAGATGAAAGGTGGCGGGAGGTCCTCCTGACCTGTCGTGGGAGACTGAACGAGATTATCGATTGTTGATATGCGGGAGAGTCCGAAGAGTTTAGGATTGGGATGGTGCAGACTGCCTGTACCTGGTAAGGAGGGCACGGTGTATCGACTCAACTTAGGTGCTCCAGTCCATAGCAGTGCAATGTGTTAACCTCTAGACAGGCTGAGATAAGCGACAAGCACGTGACTATTCCCGGCTGTTCATCTGTCAACCAGGCTGCAAGAATGGTCCACTTACTCTCGCTGAGAATTTCTTTGTGCATACTCCAGATTCAGGTTGCTTGAAGCCCACAGACTAGACACTACGAAGAGATATGAGCCGGAGCACTAAGCTTGCACCTGAAGCAAATAGGTACGTATGTCGCTGATCACATAACGTCATCAGGTGTGAGACAAAACACTGCTAACAGTCAGGCTTGTGGCAGGATCCTCTTTGTAAAGAATCTGAGGTGCGTATGACAGTGCTGCAGTTGGGTGTATTATCCTAGGCTTGCATTGCTACACGATGCGCTCCCTTGTCTCCACGTCAATCCAACTAACATTTCTCTTGGGGTCATAGCTACAACGTTACCGCAGAAGAACTTTTTGACCTTTTTGGAAAGTTTGGCCCTATTCGGTAAGACACGGAGACTTTTTGGCTGCTGCAACTGCCGGTGTACTAAGGTATTCCTCAGTCAAATACGTCAGGGCATCGCGGCTCACTCTAAAGGCACGGCATTTGTTGTCTACGAAGATGTTGTCGATGCTAAACAAGCATGCGACAAGCTGAACGGATTCAACTTCCAAAATAGATATCTTGTCGGTTAGTATGCGTGAACAACGGGATTGCGTTCCTCTTGCAAGAATTGTTTGTATGTGACTTTAGATAGCTGATGGTTACCTATCTAATAGTATTATATCACCAGCCGGAGAAGATGGCGAGATCGAAGGAGGAGCTTGCTGCGAGACAAGAAAATCTCGAACGGCTGAAGCAACACCATGGCATTGATTGATCTCTATGCTATTTGCTTTTGGTCGGTCATTTGATACGTCTTTTGTTTCCTCGTCTTCGCCCTTTGGTTGGGCGGCGTTTAGCAGGAATATCTGGTGTTGGATTTTGGGGGCGTCGTCTTACGTTCTTACGATTGTGATCGGCGTTTGGTTTCAGCTTCTTGTGGTCTTTACGCAGTCATCAGTCTACACAGAATTAAAGAGCTCACATTTTAATAATGTATTTCTATTGAAACTACTAGGTTCAGGTCTGTCTCCCTGATAGGCGCTATTATTGCCTATCATATATACGTGGTCATCCCGAGGATAATAATGAAAGGTAGTCTGCTTCATTTGAATTCATACATTCTGCAGTGTAGAAGCCCAATGGGTTGGGCTTACATGACTGAACGAGCTAGGTACAGTGCGTTGCAAAAGGGTTGTCAAAAACATGATTTTTTGGCATACGCGAGCCACACACAAAATTGTAAGCGTGCCAAGGTCGTTGACTCAAACGGGTAACGAGCTGCGCTCACCCTCCGAGCACTGCCGTAGGTAGGCACCAAAACGTGGATCTTAGCAAAACGTGGATTTGGAGATGTTTTGACTGACCAACTTCAATAATCAACCACGCCACAACTGCGACGTGAATTAATTATCTGAGCGATAGAATCCCTTCAAAATTGACTGAATAATGATACATACAAAGGAAATGTAAAAAATATTATGTGGTGGTTGAAAAAACGATAGCAAAAGTGGGCGTGGTTGAAAAAATCTCCCAACGCGGCACCCCGAACAAATAACGAAATAACAACGCAACGAAAGACTCAGGCAAATCCAAAGATTAAGGACAGAAAGAGATGCCTATTCTCCTCATTCTGACACTGAAATAATACCACAAACACGTGTATTGTGGTGGAAATCCA
This sequence comes from Malbranchea cinnamomea, assembly GCA_900128795.2. Taxonomy (NCBI): domain Eukaryota; kingdom Fungi; phylum Ascomycota; class Eurotiomycetes; order Onygenales; family Malbrancheaceae; genus Malbranchea; species Malbranchea cinnamomea. The sequence continues at coordinate 3,416 of FQSS02000637.1, read as the reverse complement.
TGCCGCCGTTCCTGCACACGCTCGGGATCGCGATCCTGCACACGCTCAGAGGCTTCGGGAGCTCGTCGGCCGCACATCAGGATCATAATGCTCATCAACGCCACGTAAGAATTCAAGACGACGTTTTAATAGCATCTTGCGATGTCTTCTACCCGTAGCTCAGCTGTAGCACGGTATTCAGCGACACGGAAATCTTGTTGGCGCCTATAACCGATTTCATCAAGAGCTCCTTGCACCTTGATTGTCCCCCCTTTCTGCACCCGTTCTCTGCCATTTGGTATCCCATTTGATGCGAGGCAAGCTCTCGTGCCTTTTGTAGATCCTCCTCAGCCTTTTGGCCTGTGATCAGACGCGCACAAGCAGCCTTCATGAACACATTCAAGTGCCTGTTAATGCGAGGAGTAAGCAACATTTTAGCTCGCTGTGTGATGAGCCAGGCCTGCGCCTGGAACTCATGAAAGCGTTTAGGAGTGTGCCAACCATCTTTACCGACACCCATCGCGTTCGGAGCATTGAATTCAGGCGTAGAAGGCCGTTCAGGTCGGGTAGCTCCTTCGGGAGCTCGTAAGGTAGGAAATTCACTCTTGCTAAGAAGAATCAACTCATTTGACGACGGTATTCAGGGTGGTGCTTCGGCGTACCTCCTCAATCTCTTCAGCTGTGATAGCTCCCCGGCGTGCCTGTTTGGCAACATAGTCTGCTACAATTTTGTCAGGATTGTAAGGAACAAGCCCTGCTTTTTTCCAACCAGACTGAATTGTTGTAGGCTTGAATGTCTCTCGGCGCACTTGTTCAAAGGTAGCAATAAAAGCAAGGCGGTTAAAGTCAAAGACTCCAAAGAGAAGGTACTCATCTATAGCCGGCCAATGGTAGTGCTTCAAAGGCTGAAAACACGAGATATCCAAAGGCTGAAGCATATGTGATGAGCGCGGGGGATTTGTAAAAGGAACAATATACCTATGCCAGCAGTATTCTATAACCTCCAGCTCATGATGACTTGCAAAGCCATCAAAGAGCACCATCCTCCATCTTCCCTTTCTTCTCTTAGCAGTGTAAACCTCAAAATGCTTGATATAGTCAACCATCAGCTCATCATTAAGATAGCCTGTTGGAGACTTGGCTACAGAAGTCTCTTTGCTAAGGCCACCCCAAAATGCTCTTTCCGAAGATGTAACATCCCCTTCAAGACCACAAAAGGAGGAGCAACCCAGCCATCGGCAGACACAGTCTCTATAGAAGTTATATGCTCTCACACATCTCCAGAGACATGGAACACGCGCTTGTTCTCGTGTCTGGTGATTACTTGATGTTTCCCTGCAACTCCCAGTTGAAAGCCTGTCTCATCAAAGTTGTAAATATCTTCAGTCTGTATACCAAACTCTTGAATAGCCTTCTTGAACCTCTCAGACCACTCCTTCAGCTCTATAGCATTGTGTGCCCATTTCCTATCAACTGCAAGAGGTTTAAAAACCCTCTGAGAGTATTCTGCGCGTCGTTCAAGGAATCTGCGAGGCCAGTCACGGCCAACGGTGGGGAGGGCGTCCGCTGCCAACGTGGCATGAAGCAAGGATCCAATTTGCTCGATTTTCAAGTTGCCAGAGTCGAAGGTGCACTCCGTAACGTTCAGCACGATCAATCATCTCACAGAGAGCGTCTTCTTGCTCTTTTGAGAGCTTCTTGTTCTGTCCACCGCAGTCGGCACGCAGGCCTCGTCCGTTATACCGCTGTCGGAGCCGTTCGTAAGGAACTGAGTAGGCTCGGTGCAGGTCTGCAAGATTGGGTATTTTTCCGGTTGGAACAGAAGCCAGAGCAGCTTCTATACGTCCCTCAACAACCCAGCAGTCTTCTCTTTACGTTGTGGTTGACATATCGCGTGTTTTGTGCAGGTTGTCTGACGCGTTTTCAAATCCACGTTTTGCGAAGATCCACGTTTTGGTGCGACTCCATGCGAGGCACTGCTTCGTTGGTCTACGACCTTGGCACGGTTAGATAGTAGGAGTTACCAAAAACAGCAAAATTCAAAGCCTTTAACTTTGCATCTATTTATATCTAAAATGCCATGCAAATTAGCCAATTGAAAGAAGAATTAACTATCAAGTTTTTGGCATGTCAAATAACGTATTTCACCACGAACTTGAACAGCCACCCACGTGATATAAAACCTTAGTAGACTTCACCATACAGGCTACTGGTCCCATGCACCATGTAAAGGTGCAAGTCTTGCCTACTGTGGTTGACCCCGGTAATTTTGTTAGTACGGTGGGTCTTGCAACGAACGAATCATATTGATTCTGCCRCTATCTAGTAATTATCTAGTATTTTGTATGACCTCCRTCTGCGTTAATCACTGCTTGACATCTAGCTGGCATAGATTCAATTAGATCCCTAAGGAAACCCTCAGGGATGGCATCCCAGGCAGCTCGAACTATCTCTCGTAGTGCATCATATGATGGTTGATGATCATCTGGATATTTCTCTTGGATCCAGTCCTTCATCCAATTC
>FQSS02000639.1:0-46947 GCA_900128795.2 Malbranchea cinnamomea | reverse complement strand
CCCGTCACGGTTTCCTTTTTATTGGTTTTCTTCGACCTGGTTGTTTTTTCGCCTGTTGTTCAGCTGGGCGTTTAAAAAAAGACTTGGCATTGGCCTCACCATCCTCCTCACCACTGTTCCGATGCGCAGGAGCGGGGCTGGGACTGGCACGATCTTCCTCTTGGAGGCTTCTCGCACTGGTTTGACTTCGACTTCTCTGGGTTCACTTGCAAGAATTTATGGGGGGTATGGGAGCCTAATTCCACTGGTTGTCATCCCATGTTCTAATCGTTATTTAATTGCAGGGTAGAAAAGCTATCGAGGCAACCCTGAACAAGGGCCTATCCGGCCATTTTGGCATTCCAAGTTTCTTCGCGAGGAAAGGCAAGGGATTCACCGTCGCCTCATTCGATGTCAGCCTCGAAGTGGACGTTGACATTGACATTGTCTACCATATGCCTGACGGTTCCACCTGCATCCAGTCAGAGCACCTTTTCCGTGGCGACTCTGTGATCAAGAACAAGAAGTGCGGCGGTGCCATCGGCATTGGCTTTAAGCTGGCCGAATTCAACGTGGTCAAGAAGTGCAGGCTGTCGATCCGTCATATTGACTTCCACTGCCCTCCAAAGACCACTACCACTGCTATTGAGTCTTCGACTACCCCTTGCCCTGAGGAGTCCTCGACAGTTGAGCCCTCTCCTACTGAGACTCCCTGCCCTGAGGAATCTTCGAAAGTTGAGCCCTCTCCTACTGAGACTCCCTGCCCCGAGGAGTCCTCGACGGTTGAGCCCAGTCCCACCGAGACGCCCTGCCCCGAGGAATCTTCGACAGTTGAGCCCTCTCCTACTGAGACTCCCTGCCCTGAGGAATCTTCGACAGTTGAGCCCTCTCCTACTGAGACTCCATGCCCCGATGAATCCACAGCAGTTGAGCCCAGTCCCACCGAGACTCCATGCCCCGATGAATCCACAGCAGTTGAGCCCAGTCCCACTGAGACCCCATGCCCCGAGGAATCCTCAGCGGTGAACCCAGTTCCCACCGGCACTACTGAGGCGCCCGGCTCTGAGACTTCATCGGAGGCAATCTCTTTCACTACATCCACCATCTATACCACCACTACCATCACAATCACGAAGTGTCCTTCCGACGTCCCCTCTTGCCCTGGCAGCTCGACCGTTTCGACTGTGACAACCACCATCCCGGTAACAACAACGGTCTGCCCTGTCACCGAGACCCCAGAAGTCCCCGGTCCTTCTGGTCCACAGCCTAGCGGCGAGAGTCCTATTGATGGATCTAGCTCCGCTGTCGTGCCAATTCCAGTGCCAACCCCGTCAGTCCAACTCCCTGTCCCTACGGTGCCTATCGCTACAGCGTCAGTCCCTGTGCCGTCAGGCCCTACTGGCTCCATCCAAATTCCTAGCGGCAATCCCCCGTACCCAACCTATCACTCGACATTGTCCACTGTCACCTCAGCCGGCGACGTGTCTCCAACCTCGCCGCCGTCTGGACCCGAATTCGAAGGCGCTGCTTCGACTTCCCACACTCCAAAGACATTCTTGGTTGCCGCTATCCTGATTGCTGGCGCATTCTTTATCTAAGGGCGAACGTACCGTATCAACGTGAGTAAAGGATGATGAATACTACCAGTGAAAACCTCGTTAATTACTATTCTTAATTCTGGGGGGGGAAACTGGGAGGTTCATCAACTCGTACAAACCTCTTGAACCTCCTGCCTGCCAGACATAACCAGTTCTTTCCCCTGTTTCTACATTTTCGCTTTTTGGGCTTGTCTATACTTGAGTTATTTACTTCTTCGGCCTGTGATTTGAGGTAGCGTACATACCATCTCAGTCACTACGTTGAATGAATCCTGTATTATGTATGTATGACTTAAACTGGACATTTTGACTGCGTGTTTGTTATGCAGCCCTTTGTTCACTTTGGAACTTTGGAACCCGTAGTCCATCATGTCCAGTGTTGCTTCAAGGAAATAGCCTGCTGTAGCAGTGTATCACCATGATACATGCTACTACTACATGCACTAACTACTAAAACTGTTCAGTGCAGCGTCCGATTGTAGAGATTGAGAGCACCAGCTTTCTCCTCTTGTGTGTGTGACAGGCATGTCCCAACCACTGGATAATAGTACTCTTGGATCACGTCCTCGCGCCGGTACAAGCAAAGAAATCCCGTGGGAAAGCACGATACGATGGGAGTACAGGGGCAAGTGGCCATTGCCTCCCCCTACTAGTCCTGACTTGGTACTTGTGTACTGTGTATGTAGTACTAGTTAGTAGTACATAGTACCTCTCTTGCATCCATTGTACACTTCACAGTAACGTCAACATCAGCAATAGTGATTGATACATATGGGAAAGTCCTGAAAGAGTTCCCAGAGAACATCTCAATCCCAGGGATCGGCAGTTCGTTCAACCGGCTCAGCTGAAGTTCAATCCAAGACTCATACCTTGTGGCAAGTGAGAGTGAGACGAAACCCTTCCCGGAATTAAGTCCTCTTAACTCCACCGTTGATTTTAGACATGAACCATGACGTCCACCCTTGATAATAGTAGTACTTTGATATCTACATCCGAAAATTTGTATAGTCATATCTTATCTTGGGGCAGCAGAGCCGCATTCAGTGTCAGAAAGAATCCACACGCAACGCCCCCGACTCCACACGGTCAGCCATAGGTCATGCCTGAGAAGCTGGTAGTATGTGCCAGGTTGAGAGCACAAGTGCAATGTACTACCGCTGCTGCGCTGCTGCTAATTTCAAATTGTTTTGAAACCTGAAATCTAGTCAGGAGGCTTCAACCGACAGCATTTAGAATCCAAAATCGGAGATACGAAATAGATCCCCATGTTACAAGGATGAGGTAATTGATTGAATATTACGGAGTACTATGTGGTAGTACTAAGTTACTGCGTATATAATTTGTAATGGTTCGATGATTCAATAACTCAACAGTATGTCGATAATCAACGGTTTCCAGAGTCAGTGCATCGGGGCACCTCGACAGCCGCGCGTGATCATCGGACTTAAGAACTGCGCCTGTAGTCACTGGCCAGGGAAAAGAAGGCTACGGAGGGGGAGTACCAGGGTATATATATAGAAGTGTATGAAGCAGCCTTGAGAGTTTCTTCTTCAATCGTCGCTTCCAAGTGATTCACTCGGGCCTTCATTCCTGGGACATCGACCAGGATCAGATATTGCGGAAAGAAAAGATTGATTTCCATCGAAAGGAACTCAACATGGCGCACATCAAAAACATCGCCATTGTCGGGGTATGGCTGATGAAATCGTCCCAAACTCGTTCCCATAGTTGTGTGATTCTCCAGCTGACTTCAACACAGGCAACCGGCACAGTTGGCAGACACATTGTCGACGAGCTCCTGAAGACCGGGAAGCATGAAGTGACAGCCATCACACGACACGACAGCAAAGCTGTTATGACTGAGGGTGTCAAGGTCGCCAGAGTTGATTACAACGACGAATCAACCCTGATTGCCGCTCTGCAAGGACAGCAAGCTCTCATCATCACCATGTCTGTCTTTGCTCCCGAAGACGCCCAGCACAAGCTCATCAAAGCTGCAGCCAAAGCCGGCGTCTCCTACGTCGTCCCCAACAACTGGGGATTCGATCCAATGCATCCTGCCGCTGACATCTTCCTCGGGCCTGGCCGGCGTCAGGTCCGGAAGTACATCGAGGAGCTGGGCAAAAGCAGCTGGGTCGACTTCGTTTCTGGGTTCTGGTACGAGTTCAGCCTTGCCGGAGGCTCTGAGCGATTCGGCTTTGATCTTGAAAATCGGTCCGTGGTTTTCTATGACGACGGCAAAGCACGCATTCACACATCGACGTGGGAGCAGACAGCACGCGCTGTTGCCAAAGTGTTCTCCCTGAAGGAGAAGCCCGACAGCGACGACGACAAGAACCTCACTCTGTCAAGCTTCAAGAACAAAGCCGTCTACTTTGCCTCGTTCCTCGTGAGTCAGGAGGACATGTTCGAGTCCGTTCTTCGTGTGACAGGCACCAAGCGGGAGGACTGGCAGATCAGTTATGAAAGCTCGCACGAGCGACTTCAGAAGGCACTTGACCCCACCCGGCGAGGAGACAAGGAGACAATTCGGAGAGGGATGTACACGCGACAGTTCTTCCCCGAAGAGCCGGGCTACGCTTCAGGTGCCTTCGGGCGCTGGCAGGGGCTCCAGAACGAAGCTCTGGGTCTGCCTGACGAGGACCTGGACGAGCGGACAGCGATTGCCATCAAATTGGGCAAGGATTTTTTCGCCTACTGAATGGACGGAGGGGCATTAAGTGCCAAATTATACTCCTGGATTTTGACTTTTATGTATTTAATACTATTATCTCCGGAGAGATCATTGATCAATTTTTTTTTTCCTAAATTGCTCAGAAAAAAATAAAAAATCAGAGTCACGAGACCCCTGCCAAGACTCAGGGGCGAGTGCAGTGCTCCAACGACCCTTTTGAAGAATACTGTGGTAGTAATGGAAAAAACCAATATTCCCTTTCACTTCTGCTATCAAGATAGTAAGAACTGTGCTACATTCTGTCTCCGCGCCGTTCTCTATTGCTGTGGTTCTATTTTTCGTTTCAGCTCGGGACATTTCGACGAGGGTTTTGAGCCAAGGGAACTAGTTGGCCCTATGAATCAAGTTGCAGGTTTGCCGCCGACCTTTGAAAGGATTTCTGCTCTAAAAAGAACATGCTGTTTGAACTTGACATGCCACGTCGTCCCAAGAAACATGAGAGTTGAAGAGGAGAATGCACAGCCATGTGTGCCAGGAAAAGAAGCAGGTAGAGTGAACTGATCAGACTACCAGCTGGCTGGTAGCGGTCGACTTGATATAGTCCATGTACTTGGCTAACGCCTTCTCCACTGGGCCCCCTGGGCCGCAATAACGCTGGACAATAGTCTCAGACCGACCAATGAAGAGCTTTGGGTCCAACATGGCATCGATCTCATCGTGGACAGGAGCAAAGTACTCACTGCTCTTAATCCGCTCGATCATGTCGTTGGGCTTCCCTTCGAGCTTGACGGCCTTGGCGGCCTCTTGTGACAGAACACGAATGTGCTCGTGAGCCTCTTGACGGTTAGCGCCCTTGCTGACCATCTTCATGATGATGTTTTCAGTGGCCATGAATGGCAATTCGGCCATGACACGAGCGTGCACGACGGCTGGATACACAACCAGGCCATCGGTCACATTGTCCAAGCTGATGAGAATACTGTCGGCAAGAAGGAACATTTCCGGTATATCGATGCGGCGGATTGCACTCTGGCATACTGTCAGTATCGAGCTGCAGATGTACAAGGATTGAGAAGAATTACATCATCCAAGGTGCGCTCCAGCCATTGGGTTTCGAATGTTTTGGCAAAATTGACAGATTTGGTAGAGAGCTCGCGTCCCAACGACGTGATGCGTTCACTGCACGTACGAACAAAAACGTCAGCATTGGGCAGAGTCGCCTAAATTGCGGGGCATCTTGTCCAACCTTCTCATGGGGTTCCGCTTATACGCCATTGCGCTGCTTCCGATTTGCGTAGCCTCGAAGGGCTCTTCAAGTTCCTTCTCGTGGGCAAGGTGTCGGACTAGGTACTGGTGAGTCACCTCTCTCCAGGGCACACACAGACAGGGTGATACCAACTATCAGCAGCGATTCGCTGCACCGTGGAGCCAAAAGCGGACAGCGCATTTGCGATGTTCAAGTCCACGCGACGGGTATAAGTCTGCGTGGAAATGTCATAGCAAGCCGGAAAGCCCGCTTTCTCACATAGTATTACGTTCAGCTTATCGATTTTGGCCTCGTCATTGTGGAAAATCTCCATAAAAGAGGCCTGGGAGCCGGTGGTACCCTGAGCACCGCGGAACTTCAGTTTCGAGCGAACATGTTCCAGGTCTTCCAGATCCATTGTCAATTCCTGGACCCACTGGGCCGCACGCTTCCCCACGGTGATCATCTGCGCCGGTTGATAGTGTGTATAACCTAGCGTAGGGAGGTCCTTGTATTTGAGAGCAAATTTCGAGAGGTTATGAATCGACTTTGCGAGTTTTGGGAGAAGAAGGTCTAAGGCCTTTGCCATGAGGATCAACTCGGCGTTATCCGTGACGCTGTTCGGCAGCACTGTGTTAGTATCCACCCGCATTGAGGTAAGGCGGGGAGAGACGAAGGAGGTTCTGACTAGCAACTCGTGGCACCATAGTGAATAATACCTGCGGCAGCAGGAGCAACCTTGCCAAACGCATGAACATGCGCCATCACATCGTGACGTCTCAGTTTTTCCTCCGCGCGGGCGACCTCAAAATCCTCATCCGATGGGATGAGGTGAGCTTTCATCTGGGCGATTGCTTCGTCAGTGATCTGTTCAATTCCGAGCTCCTTCTCGGCTTCGGCCAGCCAGAGCCAGAGTTGGCGCCATGTGCCGATTCGATTTCGTGCGCTGAACAACTGCATCATCTCCGTACCTGCGTTGACTACTTAGAATCGCGCTGAGAAGGAGGGGCAGAACCGGCACTTACTGGCGTAGCGGGACGCCAACGGCGACTGGTAGGAATCGTAGCGTGACATTTTAACCGATATTAGGAAATGTTCTCCCAGTGGGACCTTTGTTGCTCAGTAGAGGGTAGTTTTGAAGTTGCAATGCTCAAATGGAGAATTTTCTCTAGCGGGGTTTGTCTGGAACAGGTTGAGCACTCTTGGTGTGGTCACTCAGATCAAGCCCAGCTACAGTAGTGTAAGCTAATAGGCTAACTACTGTTTGAAAACTGGGGTGTAAATAAGTTAATTTGTCCCTTTGAAAAATTTAGAATTCGCTGGATAAAGCTTCCCTTAGAACAACCGCATTGTCGACAACACAATTCGAACAGAAAGAGAAGATGGAACCTCTGACCCGTCCGCTCCAGTCGCACGCCTTTCGTGCTCTGCTCTCAAATTCTACGACGGCCAATGCCACCCTGAGAACCCTGGCCACGCAACATGCCCGCAACTGGCCGTCTTGCATCTCCAGCAGCAGCAGCTACGTTCGACACGCGACGACAACATCTAAATTCACAATTCCTTCCGTGGAAAAATACAATTCCCGTTCCTTTTCCACAACCCTTCCTCTGTCCAAGAAGAAAAAGCACAAGTCCGACAACGACTCCAATGCAGCGGCATCACCCAGTGCTGAGGACCCGTTCGACTTCTCCTCGTTAGAAGAAACGATCAAGAATGCGGTCGAGAAATTCAGGGCAGAGGTGTCGAAACTTCGCGCGGGCGGAAGATTGAATCCCGAGGTGCTGGAATCCCTGCGGGTTACGGTGAACAAGTCGACGAAAGAGACGGCGCGACTGGGAGATCTGGCGCAGGTTATTCCCAAGGGAGGGAGGATGGTGACGATTCTGGTTGGAGAAGAGGACGTAAGTTTATGTGTTGTGGTTCACTTCGCGCTCCTCCAGTCTTTTTTTGGAGTGGAGGAAAATTCTCTAGCGTTGCGCCTCTGAAGGATGAGGGATTGAATCCATTTGTATCCAACAGACGTTCTTTGCCTGCCAGACAGGCCAATCTTTCGCGTTTCAGTCGGCTTCAATCAAAATGGGCTTTACTAACAGCTTCTATGATAGTACATTAAACCAATTTCGTCGGCAATCAGCAGTTCACATCTTTCCCTGAACGCTCAGCTAGACCCGCACAACCCACTCCAGCTCAACATACCCATTCCCCCTCCAACGAAAGAATCACGAGATGCGGCCGTGAAAGATGCAAAAACTGCAATGGAGAGGGCAGCGAACGCAGTGCGTCTTGGCCGTTCGGAGGTGAATAAGAAGCTGCAGAACATGGGGAAGCAGAAGGCCGCTCCACCAGATGATTTGCGCAAGGCAAAAGAGATGATGGAGAAAATTGCACAAAGAGGTCAGAAAGAGATTCAGGATTTGTTTGCTGGCGCGAAAAAAGTGCTTGGAGGGGACTAAACAATAATTGTTAATTTTTCGGAAGGGCTGGTTATTCCCTTTTTGCAAAGGATGTACTCTTCCCAGGCGGATTCTGGAGGGATCAGCATTCCCAAACTGTACAATAGAATATAGATATATTGTCATAGAGGGATATAATTGGAAATATATCAACAAGGAAACCAAAGAGGAAATACATTGGTAATGTTACAGTTCTAGATAATTTTAGATAAGAGCGGAAAAGATACATCTATGCCCTTGCAGTTGCCTTGGTGCCCTGTGCTTGCTGCGGAAGGAATTTCGTAAGAGCGTTCATGAATTGAGCGCTTTGCGAATCGTGATAGGTATGATTGTTGTACAAGTTCCGTTGAACTTGAGCGAGGACACCAGTCTGCGAAGTATCCAGCGGCTCATATCGACCTGCAACAACTGAGCTGATGAGATCCATCCGTTCCTTATCAGTCAGAGTCTGGAATGACACATCTTCTGGCTTAATCTCCTCGCCCTTGCGTTCGGTCAACTTGTCTGCCCTCTCCACAGCCATCTTTTCCACGAGCTGCATGACTTCGTTCTTTTCCTCCTCACTCTTGAACAACACTCGCTTTCCATCATAAACTCTGCTGGCTAGCTCCTGCGGTGTTTCGTAGCTGCCCAAATACCGGTCGCTCATCCACGTCAACTTGTCCAAAACACTGCTGGCAGTAGCACTGTCTCCAATTGGCAAGGTTGGCCACGTCTCCTTCAATTTCTCAAGCGTGTATGGCTCAGGATTATATCTGACAGGCTTCGGCCGTGCATTCGAGGCTTGCTGAAGCAAGTACTCTTTGACACGCGGATCCTCTTCGGCTTCTTCTGATTCTCGTGGGGCCTCATCCCTCCTGCGTCGAGGACGTTGTTCTCTCTTCTGACGGGAATTGGTGTTCCGCGACAAGGCGGCAGCCGCAACTGCCAAACGGGCCCCAGGACGGTTGCGGTTCTGTAGATTTCTAAGGGACAGCGGCGCGCGTAGTCGTGGTCCACTGATCTGAGAAGAATCACTGGCTGGACGGGCAGCAAAAGAACGAGCATCAACAGGACCTCTGTGACTTCGTTGTACGACTCCCATGTTCATCCCTCCGCGGCCAGTGGGTTGACTGGCAGGTTGACTGGCAGGTTGGCTGGCAGGTTGGGTAGCAGCGGGGCCAATGAACTGACCAGCAGGTGAGCCAGCATGTGGGCCAACAGGTAGTCTTCGTACTCCTTTGAAAAGATTGGGCTGTTTGGACGCTGCCGATTTTTGATAGACGCCTTTGATCAAACTGGACATTATATGTCGGCGGCTGGCGGGATCCAAGGGCGTGTGCTGGTTCTTCGGTTTGCCTGCGCAGAACGACGTCCGAATTAGCAACAGCAGACACAACGAAAGCGCTATACATCTTGAATATAGTCTGACTTACTATCGGGTCCGTCAGCACCATCTTCTGCGCGAGAGCAGCTCGATGAAAATTGCCGCAGCGATCCGACAGTGGCATGGCTCAATTGCCACGACGGACGCGCAGGCAGCTTCACAAGTTGCGTCGACATGATGGACAAAGTCAATGGAAGACCATGAGCAAGGAGTTAGGGATGCAGCAACTGTGTTGCGTTGGCTCCCTTTCCTAGGTCAATGGTCCTGATATTGCATGTTCGTTCTTTGGGGGTTGTAAATCTTTCGCGATGAAGTCACGTGGTTGTCCCGATGTTGAACGCCGAGTCCTCTGTATGCCGCAAACTTTGGCGGGCAACAGCAATGAGAAGTCGTGCTAGAGCAACCACTTTACTCCCAGTTGCACATTTCTTCCAAAGCATAGAAACCGTCTTGCAGTGCGTCTGTTGGATAGCCCTTTTCTTCTCTCTGGGATTTCGAAATTCACTTTATATTAGTAGTGGGTGACGATGCTCCGCCGGAAACCAACAGCGATAACAATCACAAACGAAGATATCATTGCCTTCGAAGAAGCACGTCTCCGCAAAAAGCAACAGCAGCAACAAGCAGCTCAATCTGCGCACGATAACATACAGCAGCAGGTTGCTTTCTCTCCTGTGTCGGGGCTTTCGTTGAAACCACATGATCCAAGTGATGAATTGAAGCCATTGCCGGGAGACAAGGCGCGAATTGTGCGGAGTCGGGAGGAGAGAATTGTTGGGACGAGTGGGAGGAGAGGGTAGACTTAGGCGGATTGGCTTGTGTTCTGGAAAGAAAGACCTAAGGATCCCGTGGAAATTCCGGACTAGAGGGGCGGAGATACTCACTGAAATCTCTTAACCTTGGTCAAGAAGGGAAACGAAGGGCCTATTCGAGTTACAACTTAGCCGCTGGCCGGTCAACTTGTCGTTCCCTGCGTATCAGCACCTCACCGGAGGAAAGAGGGACAATTCAAGAAAATCGGAAGGACTCTTCAGATCACGTCTACGCGCTTGTGGCCTGCTATGGATTGATCCCTGTAATCGAAGCAAGTATTCGATAGGGAACGTCACTGATATGATACTATGATCTCCCACAATCAGCCCTTCAGAGATGTATAGATTTGGATGGATGCATTAGGGTGGGTCCTTGAAAGGGGCGAAACAGAGCATCGCAACACTGTTTTTGGTGTAGTTTACGAGCTCTCTCTGGACTGCGATGTTCGGAGCGAGGATTTGTGCACCCATCTGCTGCCTAGATATGGAGTAAAATATACCATTGTCTGTGAATGACTGCAAACCACCCTTAAAGCACATGCTACTACCCGCAGCACATGTTCACCGGCGTTATAGTGCTTTATAAACAACCTGAAAATCTTAAAACATCGTGTTTATCCCATGACCTTGGTTTATGCCAAGATGTCAACACAATATCTAAATCCTACACTTCTTGCATGCATTGGAGATTTGGAGAAAAAATTAGTATACACATAATCTCCAACCCTTTCCATTGTAGTAAGACCCAAGACCGAATATATGACCGATCGCTCACCCAAGGGGTATCCCGGAATATACTAGTATGCAATAACCTTGCTGAAAGAAAGGAGTATGTAGAGCAGAATCTCTTAAAAGGCCAGTATACACCGTTCCCAACCGGCAATTGCACTCAGGCCGTTCGCCAGATCGTCAGCAGACGCGATGGCACTTCAGCCAGGCCCCGGCAGGAACCAAAAGAAACAGAGCTGAATGTATCATAAGACATATATAACCAGGGTGGTCACTTCGATGTGCACCTCAAAGATGTGTGAATAAGACCAACAGCCGCAATTGAGATGGAAACGGCAGAGCAAGATATAGGATGGTCGCGTGAAATTCATGTAGTGGAGTAGGACTTGTTAGATGATGTTTCAATATTATAGCCAACAGGACATGGAGCGGGTGTGGCTAGGAGCAGGGTCACTTGTCCACGCTAAGAGCCCATCGTAGTATATATTTACTTTAGCCACGATTGGTTAAAAAAAATAGAAGGACAGCTTGTCGTTGCACTGAAATGGATCCGAAAACGGCGCTGACGTCGTCCTCGCGTTATCGGTTCATGTCGGGCAATGACGGCTCGGGCACAACATGGGTAGTCTGATCCCACCTTCTTTTCAGGCCATGCGGGTCATACACGCTTGCCACACTTTGCTGCCAGTCTCGGGCGCTGATAACTGCCGGTTGCTGCGCGTTGTATGGTTGGGGAAGGTGTGGTTGTTGTGCTGAGATTGGCATCATTTTGGTCGCAGCAGAATATTGCATCTGATTTTGTGTCTGTAACATAGCTCCGTTTGCTTGGGAAGACAGGGCCGCTGCAGTTGGCGGCGAGTGTAGGCTGCCATCACTCGGAAATGCCAAGTTCCACTGACTAAATTGCTCACCGTTAGATTGCTTGTTTAAGCCAGAGGAATTTCAAGGTTTTTCACTCTTACTTGATGATACGTGTGGGGTTCCAATTGTGCTCGTCTACCACTGGAGCGTTGGCAGCGGCTGCTGCATTGGAGTGTTGGGATTGTGTCGGAACCAGGCCATAGCCGTGCTGATGCGGGGAATTCACTTTGTCACTCGCCTGAGCTGAAGTGGGTGGAGTGATAGGGTGCGTTGTAAAGGTACCGGGATTTTGCTGGCCATTAGGCAAATATGAGGATGGATTATAGTGAGGGTCCATGGGCGGAGTCGGGCGGTAGGATTCAGACGGGCTTCCATACGGAAAGTTCGGCTTCAGCTCAAACGGTTTATTGATGTCTGCCGAGAACGCTTGTCGAAGAGTCAAGATCTGAGCCTGTATCTCCGGCACTGGCCATGAAGGAGCGCACTTCTCAAGAAGGCGCATATGTCGCGTGAAATATTCGCGAGCATCCGAGTGAAATTCCGGATCAGGAGACGTGATTGCAATCTGAAATACACGTTTAAGCCAGAGTGGAAAAAAACGTAGTCAGTGCTAGATACCACTTACCAAGTGTAACATGGTGCAAGTCAGAATGGAGTATAGGACAAAACTGATACCCCGTTGCATATAAAAGAGGCCAGACAGTCCGAATGAAGAGTATATAGCTTCCTGAAGCCGACAGAGCTTCTTGGCTGAGGCGCAACATAACGCCATATGGGTTCTCCATTCACCTCCAGCATGGAACGACTTGCACGCCACTAGCTGAGGACGATGCAGCATGATGATCGTAAGATGATAGTGGGAATGCATATTTCCGACAAAGTGGGAAGGTAACCAAGGAGGGGAGCCGTCCTCAGGATAGGTCACTTGAAGATCTGGTGGAAGACTCGGAAGCCATTTGTCAACCAGCGAATTATTGCCAATGAAGCGAGGGTCTACGCCCCAGTTCTTCTGCTTCTTCGCCTTGTGATACGCATCGGTTAAAAGACGAATGTTGAGGGCATTGCGTACGAAATAGGCATATTGGCGACACCTTTCTGTTTCGAAATCATCTAGGTCCGGAATGTTCCACATTGTCCGAACTTCGACAGTGTTGGGATCGACAGACAGATCTGAGCGACCTATGATAGTCGTCAGAATATCGTCTGATTCCAGATATTGACGTAAACTAGGAACGTACCTTGCGGCCCACCAATCATAATTTCCACTACCAGGAGAGTTTGCCAAACTCGCGTCCGGACAAGGCATTCCACGGGATCGAAGCCGCAGGGTTTATCTTCGGCATGGTATGCGTAATGTTCATCTAACTCCAAGTCTTTCGCCATAGACACCATTATTTTCACCAAACGCCAGGACCGGTAATAGTAGCCCTTTTTGGGTGAAGCTTCTCGTGCTTTGAGGAGAAGTAGCAATGCCTGAAGTGTGCTGAGACGAGGGGCGTCCATGAAAGCTGGTTCGTGTCCTGTTGAAAGTCAAATTATAGTTAACTAGGTAATAACAATATGACTGCTCTTGAGGAAAGAAACGTGCTTACTGTTTGCCATTGCAAGCCATTGGGCTCCTTGAGCAGGGTCATCAGAAATCCTGCCAGCACAGGCGAATATGGCTTCTAAGAGGAGGGGGGATATCGACGACTTGTCGCGGCGCCACTGCTGGTAGAAATGGGCTCTATGGACGACAGGTACGTATGGATGGATATGGTTAAAAAAGATATCAAAATGGGCCATGGCATCATCTTCAGATGGCATAAGCTCTGGAGGAATACGGATAGTGGATCCATGTTCTGTCGACAGCGGTGGTAAAAACTCTTCGCATTCGTCTGGGCTAGGGACCTCTGGCTGCCTTTCTGCAGTTTTCTGTTGTCTGACGTATGGGGCTTGATAAAGAAGAAACGTGTCAGTTGCGAAATAACGCAGGAAAGATAGCAGAGGCACCCAAAACGGATCCAGCTCTTCCAAAGACTATCAACAAGGTGGTGCGTACCAACTCCCGTTTCATCGATCTTGAGATCTCCAAGAATATCACTCAAGTCTTCAACAGTCGACTGCTCAGTACCAAAGTAGGAATCCGAGTTTGTAGGAGCTGAAGTCGTTTGACTTGGTGGAACGGCGTATGTCGTTGACGGAGGCGGTAGGGGTTGTTGATTAGGCTGAAAGTCTGCAGCCGTTGAAAGCGCAAGCTGAAAGGACGACTCATGCGGGTAGAATCGTCGATGATCGTGCGAAGACCCTTCGAGATAAGGTTGAGGATGGGAGGGCCTAAGATCATGAACATACCCGCGCATACTATCCAGCGTATAAGGTGACCCTGGATAGCAAGACGATGGATGTTGATAAAGATGGCTTGTTTGCCGCGGGACTCCTGGCGTAGATGATGGGACAGTATGGACTGTTGCAGAATGATGTGCGACTTCTTGCCCTTGATCATGAGAAGGATAATCCCCATCTTGACCAACGGTCGGGGGAATGCAAACCAGTTTCAACCTTGTGCATGCTGAGCATGGCCAAACGTTTGTAGTTGCCGAATCGCACTTGATCTTCCTTTTTCGGCATCCAGCACAAGCTCTCATCACTGCACCATAATAGTCAGTCCAAGACCCTAAGAGTGTGACCCTTGTCCTCTCTGCATATTGCGTACCTTTGAGGCGTTTGTGCCTGTTATGCTCATCGACAAAAACATAGTCTGGTAATATCACATTCACCGGTTAGCTCTGAGACAAGGCTAAACGCCAGGAGAGTAAGTTGAACGGGTATCTTCCTACTCTTACGACCCTCTACAGGGCCTGCGCCGGGTGTGGAAACAGAAAATGTTTGCATCTTTCACTATCGTAGGTGCTGTGTCATCAGACTCTGGCAGGTATGAAAAGCACATAGAGTTAAGATTATCCGGGTACGACCAACGGATAGAGGGTGTGAGGGATTCGGTCGGAAAAAAAGAACAAGGAGCCGATTCGGGTCGTGTTCGATGAGGTCCGTCCGTGGGGAACGACAGAGACATGTATGAGAGAGATGTTCGCGGGAAGGGAGGCAACCCCCGGTGGGAGTTTTTGGGGACTACTTTGCGTGGTTCAACGGGATCAATCAATTCACAAGCTTCCACCGAATCGTACCCTTCCAATCAGCAACAGTACAAGGGACATCAAGTCAAGTCCCCTTTCTCATTCCCCCTCTATGCCTTCGTGAAGCAGGGTGGAGGACACGGCGCGCAACGGAGGAACTGAAACAGGGACCGATGTAATCGAGGGAGCCGGGATACGGATACCAACCAAGGAGCCCGAAGCAACGCTCGCCTAGCACGCTTGGTCTGCGACTGCTCTTCAATCAATGGTATGAGCTCAGGGTGCGCGGGAAACCAGGAATCCTCTGCCAGAAACACGGGCTCCCAGGTCAGTGTAGAATAATGCGAAGCCACAGGAAGAACGGCTAACGTCGAGTTCGGGTTCAACGGGGTGGGCGCCCAACAATGGGATTGCGGAGTGTGAGTGGTGGACCTGGACGGGGGTTCTCGAAACCGCGCTGTGTGGGGACCACCGGCCATGAGCGCTGGCCCTTGTTCTCGTCGTGCAGGCGTGTGTCCGGAGCTGATCTGCAGATCCAGCGGACTCGTATTTCACCTGCACTCACTTCAGTCTTGAGATGCCACGAGGTGCTCTTCCTGCAGCCCTGTCCTGCCGGTCTTCTTGTCCTCTCTCGGGTCGGTTTCACTGCTGAGCTGACTGTCTGGAGTTCGCTGCTCCTTGCCAAGGGCGGGGGAAGTTCAGGAGGCTCCATCCTCATCGTTGATTAGTCAGAGCCTTGTGCCGTTGGTTTGCTGTCGACACATGATTCATCCAGAGTGAGCTTCTCCCGGCAGCACTTCATGGGAAGATCTGGTGGTTGAGACGCGTCCTATCAGAGACGAGCATGGTGTGAAGGGGAGAGTATGGAAATGCTTGGGAAATGGGTGATTGGGCTTGTCCAAATCAACAACCACGACTTGAGGAACTTATGTTGCCATTGGCAGAGTGCTTAGTCGAGGACCCAAGGAATGGGTGGCATGAGGGGAGTCCGCCTCTTAGGTCCTACATACGGTTGTCATGTTTCTTCTCGCTTTGCTTTTTCCCACCTGTCAGTTTCTCCTATTTAATTGTACTGGATTGCCTTGGATATTACCATCAAGTGTCTACAACTGCATTTGTGAAAGACAGATGCTGCATACTCCAGTCATTTGCTATGATAATACAAACTCATGGACAACTCATGAGAGGATGTACTAGTAACTCAAGACTTTCGCAGCTCATACGTGCTTTCGGATAATCTTCACATCAAGGGTCTTCTCTAGCATTTCTAAGAATGTGAAAAACTGATATCCAAAAGATGATAAAACCTCAGCCTCCAACAACAGGGACATCGGCAGCTTGCAGGGAAAAAAAGCATAGGGAGTCATCAAAGCGAAGAGTGACACAACAACAAAAGGTGAGCTCTGAAACTCCTAGCATCAAGGGGTCAGTGCTAGTTAGCCATGGGTCACCATATTGTTTTGGTCTTTGTTCTCGATGAACAACAAAAGCTGCCAAAAAAATCGAGCATTCCGTAACGATGCAGCATAACTGCGCATCGCTTCTGCGGTTGACAATCTCGCTTAAAAGATCGTAAAAGATGTTTGGCGACCATTCCCACCAATATCGCGAGTAATCAGAGCCGAAATCGAGAACCCAGGCAAATATATAAGTTATTTCGCAAGCGATGTAGAAGCCAAAACTCCTGGGGCATTTTTGTAACACAAGGTCTGTTGTGACCCTGTATCAATTTTAAAGCTCTCAACATGCATTATTTTATGCAGGGCACTGCCAGGTTACTAGTTGAGCATGTGAATCCACGCATCGTGCGACAGAATTAGCAGGATCTTGAAGAGCATCTAGCAAAACTCAGACGGTGGTGAATTAAATTTAATGTTACCAATAGACTGACTCTATTCCAAGCGGGCGAACATGTCTAAACTCTGTAGGATTCTTTTTCTTTATTTTTTTGTCCAGAAATTTCCAAGCTATCTCCCCTCGCTGGGCCCCCCCGCCCAGCTGGGGTTGGTCTGTAAAATGACCTCCCGGTCGTGCTTCCAATGGCCAAAGACGATGTTATTCAAAAAGCTTCCCAGCCTATAAGCTGCTTTGCTGACCTGAAGTTCCACAATCGGGAAGGCACCCGTGGCGTATCCGCTCTCCAGCAAATCTGTGCCATTAATGACTTGGCTGAAGACATAGTCGCAGTTCCAGTCATTGGTATCCCTCGCCCAGGAGAGCGCACACATGATCGGTGTAGACGGGTCGACGCATTCGATCCACTTTTCTGTGGGGATGAAGAAGGTGTCTTTTTTAATACGGTGAACAAGGTCTCTGAAAAATGGATCAATTGTTTTGTTGGAGAAACCGGTCGTCGTGTTCGCATCGGCCCAGATGATATGGTCGTCCCAGACCTAGATGCAAGATGAGTCAGGGTCGCAAGTACCCAGGGGTGTATGTAGTTTGAACTGATAAGAACGTGGTACGAGATTACTTACCGAATGAAGGTTTGTCTCCTTGCCTCCAAATCGGACTTCAATGCCATTTCCACCAGCTGCAATACCACTAACGTGGAGAGGTTGAGCAATGTCGCCGACAAAATCTAGACCACACAGTGTCAGATCTCACACTGGACGGCAACCAAAAATAACCAACCCTTTAACGTTCGTGGGTCGACATACGGGCAATGAATTTCAAAGCCATCGCACAGTCCGGGTCTGAGCCGTGCCGAAGACGGCCACGCTTCACATCCTCCACGCAGGCCGCGAGTTTCATAGTGTGATTCGCGATCGCTTGGACGATGCATCCTCCCTTGGTGCAGTCACGGTTGTAGTAGATGTTGCAATATGCGGGTGGCTGAAGTATGCCGCACAGTCAATATAAACGCCACTATATGAGCGCAGTATGGGCTAGAAATGGGTGCCGTACGTTATCCGCTGGGTTGATATAATGCCACTGTGCAGAATACGCTCCCTCATCTGTATGCGCATAATCATCGGCCCAGGCTCCAGCGCGGCCTATCGACCCTTTCCGTTCCGGTTCAAGAATCTCGCCCAGGATCGCACGCGTCCGGTGGGTGAGGAATTCTTCAGCCATAAAGGCAATCTGGTTATGGACCGTGGTCTCCCATGCTTGCGACTGGACCGTAAAGAGCGAAAGAGCAGCTGTCGCCAACGATAGGAACATTATTGCAGAGTCGCTTGACCTGTCTCAATGATAGTTCTTCAAACAAGACGAAAGAGGCTGGACTTCTCGAGAGATGGCAGTGGGGGGGTTTTTTTTTTTTGTCCGTTGCGCCGGCAAGCGAAATCGCCGGGTCTCAGTGCTACAACTGTGCATGAAATCATCGGCAATTTCCGATCTCCAAGATACTACAACTTTGGACTGAGCATTAGCATGATTGATAATTTGGATTTCCGGCCGAGCCCGGAGCGAAGGAGCGTGTGTCGATTGCTTGAAGTGCTCGGGGCTTCAACTACCAAACTTCGCCTGCACACGCGGCGCAGCTGAGCATCCCGATCGACACACTAGGGTTGCAACCTTTCTCCGCAATGGTTGTTGCCATTCGCGAAAGTCCTGTTGCTCTCGAACAAGCTCTAAAATTTTTTCATCTTCAGAACGCTGCATTTCTCGTCAATGTCTTATCGAGATGCGTCGGAGGCGCACTAATACACTGTACGTAGTTGCCAAAGGTACGACAGCTTTGACTGGTGTTTGACACGGCACCATATTCTCCGCAACAAAAAGTGGAATGGATCGACGAGATCAGGCCATCACCCAAACAGGTGGTAGTTGGGGGATATCCAGATGTTCTGCGGTAGAGGGTATATATACCTCAGAGCAAGCTGACTTGCATTTCCAGCGGGTCACTTGCTTATACTTCAGAGTCATTGCATGATCCTTCCGATCTGTCTCATTGGTTATATATGGGACGGAAACTGTTGCCCACCTCTCTGAGTGAAGAGAAGACACTGGCTGCTACAAACACTCGGCCATTTTCTGGCTTAGCTTCAATCCCTACAGTGTTAAGGATGAGGATGATGTGAGTATGAAGAGCTATTCCACCACGCATCAGATTTATACATTTAGAACCAACCGGATCCTTGGGAAATCGTGGCGGGCAGAACGAGTTGGATTTGAGAAGAGCTGACTGACACAATGTTCATACGCTGAATGGACGAATACTGCTATGTACGAAGTAGTGTCGGTTGGATTGAGGTTGCTTCAGTCACTCAATATACAGTAAAGGGGTGCACAAAGTGCGCCAAAGAGCCACATCAGGGAACAAAAGGACCTGCATCGCTACATATTCCTCCCAGGTTCTCGCAGAATGGACAAAAACAAATTGTCTTTCCAGCAAGGGGTAAAAGGTGGATTAAGGATTAAGGTTTTTCCCATGACATAATCACGTGAACGCAGTCGAGTCAGCCATTGTGTCATCAAGCGGCGACAAGGAAGCGCAGAGACGATGAAGTACCTCAAGGTCTGGTTTTAGTACTTTGTGACAAGAGGGAAAAGTTCTATCTCTACGTTTAGGAGAATACGTTGAACAAAAAATAAATTGAAAGAAGAAGGCAGTCAATATGCAGAACTCCAATCCTACCATCCTCAATGCCGCAGATTTGCCCACGCGCAAACCGGCCCCGAGATCATCGCGGAGAAAATCAGGTCTTTACGAGGGCACGATCTTCGCGGACTCGCTTTCTTCCACGGTTCTGCAAAGCGATCCCTTTGCGGACTCTCCCTCCGAGTCAGAGATATCAGAAGATGATGGCGACAACTTGCTCGAAGAACCGATCGACGAACAAGAAGTATATGGTTCGTGCATCGCCTTCCCCTCCTCTTTCTCTTCGACTTCGCCCCCTCAAGAGGGGGGCTTCAACGCAGGCAAACTCAGCACGCTAACGATGGTGTGGATGTGCGTAGACCTTATTTCCACGATATCAGATCCTGAACATCCCATCTCTCTTGGCTCCCTTGCTGTCGTCTCGCTGCCAGATATCCACATCACCCCTTCCTTGCCCGATAACCCCTCTTCCCCACTCCGCACTGTCACAGTCCTGATCACGCCCACGATCACACATTGCAGTCTTGCCACCGTGATTGGTCTGGGTGTGCGCGTGCGCCTTGAACAATCTCTGCCTCCGCGGTTCCGGGTCGATGTGCGCATCAAAGAGGGCACCCATAGCACGGCCAATGAGGTGAACAAGCAGCTTGCAGATAAGGAGCGAGTGGCAGCGGCGCTGGAGAATGGGACCTTGATGAACGTCATTGGGAAGATGTTGGAGACTTGCCAGTAGCACGGTCCATTATCATTTCATCTTGCAATATTGGAAAAAAAAAAGGCGTTTCGGTACGGGACAAACGGGCGTTCGGGCGACGTGAGGGTGAATCTGGGTACATCAGGTTTACGGCGCTCATTACAGAGCCAAGGTCCACGCATTCAGGATGCATCTATCTTGAGATATATTAGACGGACAAATAGCACCTGCCCTATTCATACATGTGTTCAATTCATGACTTTCCGCATACCCATACAAAGCGAGAACCAGTTTTAACCCTCCCCAAGAACGCCACTCTCTTTCAAACCCTTCCAGAGCTCCGGCTCCAAGAACTTGCTGACTGTAACGTCCTCTGAAAGACCCTTTCTCCTTCGTGTCTTAAGCACAAAGTCTCTTGCCGTGGCCATTGGACTGGCCATCTCCAACGGTCTGAGTTTGACTTCCCTGTCCAACGGGTCTCCGGGGACGACGCTCCACTTATCAAAGACAAGGCTGACGGTGGCCTGGCCTTGGGTGTGGATTCGCAAATCTGTCTCAAAACCAAAAGAATCGATCACAGGAATTAACCCGCGCACAGAGTATAACGGAGTGCCGGCAATGGGACCATCAGAGAGGACATGGCCACGGCGTCGGGAAAGGACAGTGTATATAGATGCGACGGAATCAGCGGGACCAATCATCGAACATGAATAGATTGGTTCCATGAGACGGGGGGATGCCATGAGGAAGGACGAGTAAACCGCGCGTCGGGCTGTGGGGATAATCTGTCCGCCACCGCGGAAAATGGCTTGCTCCGCCAGGGATACGTCTGTAAGCCGGAATTTGGTGTTTCGAATCGCTAAATAAACGGATTAGAACAAAGCCATCACAGCCACAGAATGGCATCCAAGTGCATGAACAGGGTTCAACTTACGTTCTTCACACAACGGCCCTTCCCTTGTTCCCCAGCTGAAGCCTTGTCTGATGGACTCTCTCACAGTGCCCAGTAACTTCTTATCGACCTGCGAC
Source organism: Malbranchea cinnamomea (assembly GCA_900128795.2). Lineage (NCBI taxonomy): Eukaryota > Fungi > Ascomycota > Eurotiomycetes > Onygenales > Malbrancheaceae > Malbranchea > Malbranchea cinnamomea. Next base: position 25,841 of record FQSS02000639.1, on the reverse strand, counting down.
GGCAACGTGTCATCCTGCAAAATATTCGGTCCCGTGTCCTCCGGACCAAAAGCCCAAATGCTTCGAGCAGCCAATTTGTCCCAATCGTAATTCTGCTCAAAGAACTGTGCGACTTTGCGAATAGGATCCCGAATCTTAACTCGTCCACTCTCGATATCTTCAGCGATACCGTCATCCAACGGCTCCGCAATCATCGTAATCTTGTTCTTCTTGTTGGGCGTCATGGCATAACACATTATGGCGGAGGTCTCAACAACCGTTTCACAAAACCTTGTGACCGGGTCGGAAACCTTGATTTCCATCTCCGCGAAGAGGCGTCGCAGGTCATGCAACACACAGTCCATGTACAATTCTCCCGTACCTAGCACAATGTGCTCACCAGATTCTTCGACTTTGGTAGAGATGAGGGGATAGCTCTTGTTAACTTTGCGAAGGCCTTCAAGCATTTTGGGTAGTTCCGATGGGTTAACCGGTTCCACTGCCACTTTGAAAACCGATTCAGTCAAGTGTTTGATTGGTTTGAAGATGTATGCATCTTCATCGTCCTCCAGGCGAATCGGCACAATTGTGGCTGTTTTCACAATGGAATTATCAACTCCGCCAAGCAGAACCCAGCTCCCTGCCGGAACACCACTGGTGGGTATATTGTAGCGAGTTTCAGCAATGAAGGTATCTGAGATGGTCGCCACAACCATGTCCTCTTCATCGTCGATTGAGTATCCTTCTCCCAGGACCCGCACCTGTTGACCCGGTCGGGCTATGCCACTCATTACTCTGCCAAACGCGTTGAATTTCGATGCATCTTGGGTAACAAAAAGTTTTGAAACTTGGATGACCAGAGGGCCATCCTGGTCACACTTTGCCATTGCAGAACCCACTTTTGTGTCGAGTGGTCCGGTGTAGTACTTCTCTAGCTGCCTCGTTGCACCCTCGAGCGGAGAGGGGATGTGTTCGACAACCATGTCGACCCAACCGCTCACTGGTCCGAAAAATTGCTCACACACCAGTCTTAAAAGCGGTTTCGGGTCAGACTTCAATTGCGTAGGTTTGAGATGAATACCCAGTGACTCCAAAGTCACTTTCAAATCGTCGGGGCTCTCGCTGATGGTATGTGAATAGAGCTTGTAGATCGGCTCAAGAATAAAATGGACGAAAGACCGCTGCGAGCGTTCGTCCGCGCGCTTTCGCGTGAACTTCCTACTTTGCGGATGAAAGAAGATATCTCCCCAGAGCCGTAGCGCAAACTCCGAAATGTCAATTTTGGAGTAAGTGTCAGCGTACATTTTTGCGAACGACTTGAGTGTGAAGCACCAATTCATCGACGTGCAGGCAAATGCCACATTGCCCTTTTCCGGGCTCAGTCTCCTCTTCTCCCCTTGTCCCGGCAGAGTCTTCTCAATGACAGTATTGACCTCTTCAACCACATGCTTCAGCTTGAAGTATGCATCCCCCGGTGGCAATTTCAGCTCCAGAATAAGCCTGTCCATCTTGTTTATAACTAATGTGAGTGGAAGATCTTCCAGCACCGCGTACCGGATGATTTGTTCCGTGTTGACTTGAACGCCCTCGACGACATCTACGACAAGGACCACACCATCAACTAGCCGTAATGACGCGGCGACTTCGTCCACGAAGTTGACATGCCCCGGAGTATCCAGAATGTTAAACAAATGCGATTTTCCCTTTGTCGTTTGTAGGACCAGGCTCATCGGTGCCGCCTTGATTGAAATACCTCGCTCACGCTCTAGTATATGCACGTCTGTGTATCGTAGCTGCTCATCTTTCGCTTTTCCGGTTCTCCTCTCCAGTTTTGCAGCTATATCGTGCGTCTGCATCACCAATGTATCCATGAAAGCAGTTTTGCCATGGTGTAAATGGCCAACGAGAGCGATGTTCCGAATCTGGTCGGGAAAATTTTGCAGATCGGTCATAAACTCGCGAGAATAGAAAACGGGAGGTAAGTCGGCTTCTTGGACGGTGAATCTCTTCTTCTCAACAGGAGCAACTATGGGCTGCGTAAGTGGCTGCGCATCTTCTTCCTCCACCAGAGTTTCGACATCTGGGCCGTAAACTTGCTGCGCTGTTGGGTAGTACTGTTTATCTTCATGGAGAATGACGGCATTCGAAGGGCCCTGCTCTAAACATGGAACAACTTATCAGCCCTCGGCCACAGAGAAGTCGCAAGCTCAAAATGGAAAAAGGAACGGTCACTACCATCTATTTCCATCAACTCCTGTTCTTGGGGCGCTTCCTCTCCTTCTTCCGACTCGAGATCATAGGCGTAACTCTGCGACGGTACACCTTGTTGCTGCTCTTCCTCCTCAGACTCCTCCTCGCCACCAATGTAGTTACCGAACCTGTAGACATGACAATTAGTTCGCAGGGCCCCAAGACATTGTATCTTCAAAGGCAAATGCTTACTCGTCGTAGAGGTCATCCATGATGTCGAGAAGCCACTAAAGACAGTCCTCTTAAAGATTGAGACAAATAAAAATCATCTGAGGCCTATTATCATCCCTAACGCTTCTTTCAGAGAGAGGAATTAAGGTCAGTGCGTTTTTGTTTTCCCTCGCGTTTGTCACATCGCAGACTGTTAAGCTCTTGCGACTGTCGAGAGCTTTGTCGCCTTGAAGATGTCTTAGTCAGCAAGAGAGCGGAAGCGCCAAGCTTTCCCAAGATTCCACCGCGACAACTTGAACTGCGAACACCCCATAATATAATTAATATCCGTGAGGTACGAGGATGATGTGCATCAAGGAAAGCGACCATTAAGTTTGGTGCCCTTTGCTCTTTAGACCTAGTTTCCTTATGCCTACGATAACCATGCTAAGACCAGATTCTTTGTGGACACCATACCAGGTATGGTTTCCGCTCGGTGCTGTGTAGAATCCATCGAGGTTAGATATGCGGAGGTTTGCGAGTTATTGGTGCTTGAGATTGACGCATTGTCGATCATCCCTGTTGCGTTCTATGAACTGCTGCTCCGTCATAATTCGCTAGTTTATGGATACACTACAGGATAAGGCACATGCTATCTTTGGTGGCCCAGATCTAATAGACTGGCGCAAAAACCTACCCAGTAACAGAAAACATCAAACAACGTTTTTGGTATTCGCAGGATAGTTTACTCAGAATCACACCAACGTCGAAGTGATGTAACGCAGTAGAATAATGACCCCTATCCACACATATCCCAGTCTAGAAAGACGGTGATGGTCATAAACGTGAAAAAAAAAGAGAAAATGAACAGCTTTCCTTCGACTTTTTGTTCACAGCCCACCGGAAGATACAAGAGAAAGCATAACGGGACCATTTCCTCCATGCACCGGCTCGTAAGGAGAACATACAAAACATTTCGTACGTACGTCAGTCACATCAAATGTCTTGCCATGCAAAGCGGGGTTGTCCGAAAGAAAACTAAGGGCGTAGATAAAGTGAGATCTAATTACGCGAGAAAAGATAGAGCCAGAGGGGGAATGAAGGTAGATGAGGCGGTGAAGGAATTTATCGGGTGGCCATGGCCTTGGTAACCAGTCGCTTGAGGGCAAGTTCCTTCTTCTTGAGGTCCTCGGCGCTGGAGTCCTCGATCTCGAGCTGGGCCATAGCGTCGCTCAGGGCGGATTCAATTCTGTCCCTGTTGCCGCGCTTGAGCTTGAGGGACATACCAGGATCGGAGATAATCTCCTCGACACGAGAGATGTAGGACTCGAGCTGCTGGCGGGCCTCGAATCTCTTGGTGAAGGCCTCGTCGCTGGATTTGAATTTGGCGGCATCGCTGATCATCTTCTCAATCTCAGAGCTGGACAGCTTGCCGACAGCGTTTGAGATGGTGATATTGGCACTGCGGCCAGACGATTTCTCGGTGGCGGTGACCTTGAGGATGCCGTTGACATCGACCTCGAAAACAACCTCCAAAGCAGCCTCACCAGCCCTCATGGGCGGGATAGGAGACAGTGTGAATTCGCCAAGAAGGGTGTTGTCCTCACAGTTGGTACGTTCACCCTGATAGACAGGGAACTGCACGGTGGTCTGGTTGTCAACAACTGTGGTGAAAGTGCGCTTCTTGATCGTAGGCACAGTCTGACCACGAGGAACAACAGGGGCGAAGATGTTACCCTCCATGGCAACACCAAGGGAGAGTGGGACAACGTCCAAGAGCAGGAGGTCATTGGTCTCAGCGCTGTTGGCCTTGCCAGAGAGGATACCGGCTTGAACAGCAGCACCGTAGGCAACAGCCTCATCGGGGTTAATACTCTAAACACGGCGTTAGCATCTGACACATAGTTGTTAACAGAGCGAATTTCTTGCCTTTTCAAGCTTCTTGCCATCGAAGAAGTCGCTGAGGAGTTTCTGGATCTTTGGGATACGAGTGGAGCCACCAACAAGCACGATCTCATTGACCTGGCTTTTCTCGAGGCCCGCATCGCTGAGGACCTGCTTGACAGGCTCCAAAGTACTGTTGAAGGCAGCAGCATTCAGATCCTCAAAGCGAGCGCGAGTAATCTGAGCATTAAAATCCTCGCCATCAAAGAGGGAGTCAATCTCGACAGTAGTCTGAGTGGCGCTTGAGAGAGTACGCTTGGCACGCTCGCAAGCAGTGCGGAGACGGCGGAGAGCGCGGGCATCACCAGACAGGTCCTTGCCAGTCTTCCTCTGGAACTCCTTCTTGAAGTGCTCGAGGAGGTTAGTATCAAAGTCCTGACCACCGAGGTGAGTGTCACCAGCGGTAGCCTTGACAGTGAAAACACCACCCTGGATGTTGAGGAGGGAAACATCAAAAGTACCACCACCAAGATCGTAAATAAGGACGTTGCGTTCTTGTTCAGACTTTCCGGAACCAAGGCCATAGGCGATAGCGGCAGCAGTGGGTTCGTTGATAATACGGAGTACATTCAATCCAGCGATGGCTCCAGCGTCCTTGGTGGCTTGACGCTGGTTGTCGTTGAAGTAGGCAGGGACAGTGATAACGGCCTTGGAGACCTTCTTTCCAAGCTTGGTCTCGGCAACTTCCTTCATCTGTTCAGATTGTTACGTTAGTCCCAAGTCATCTTCTACGTGACGGACTCGCAATAGTTATTGCCATACCTTCATGAGGACCATGGAGGAAATCTCCTGAGGAGAGAATGTCTTGGTCTCGTTCAAGTACTGAACCTGCACGACGGGGTTTCCGTCCTGCTCGACGACCTTGAAAGGCCATGACTCGACATCCTTCTTGACGACGGGGTCATCAAATCTCCGACCGATCAGACGCCTACATTGCCCTAGTCAGCATCACCGTCCGATATATCAAATCAAAACCGATCCACATTGTTGAGGCAGCGATTGAGTCCTAGCATAGCGGGGGCGGCTTACTTGATATCGAAAATGGTGTTCTCGGGGTTCATGGCAGCCTGGTTCTTGGCCGCCTCACCGATCAAACGCTCCTCGGTGGAGAAAGAGACGAACGAGGGTGTTGTGAAGTTACCCTGCTCGTTGGCAACTGCCGCAAAAGAAAAGGATATGCGTTAGAATCCTAACTTTTCTCAACAGCGCTAAACAAGAATGTGATGGGAAACGTACTGATTTCGACATTGGCGCCCTCATAGTTGGCAACGCAGGAGTAGGTTGTGCCTGTATTGGATCAATCGGATCAGTTTGCGCTGCTCGAGTTTTCAAATGCTATGTAGTTCAGTGCCTTTCTCAGGCATGAAGCGACTCACCAAGGTCAATGCCAATGGCACCATCGTATACTTCGGTCGACATTTTGACGATAAAAAGATACTAGGTCTATGTCGTGAAATTCAACCCGCAGAAAAACTAAAGGCTTTTGAAAATTTTGACCCGTCCTTTTTTCCTTCTTTTGCTTAAGAGAACTTCCTCCTAAAGAACGAGAAAACGGCAGAAAACCACAAGGGGAAAAAAAAGAAGGTGGATGAGAAGGAGAGTGATAAACTGGAGGGGTTCTGAAGGCCGAGTCTTTTTAAAATCCCAAAAAATTTTGGAGCATTAAGTTTTTTTTGATCTTTTTGCGGACAATCCAAGGGTGGGCCCAGAAGCGCTAGTCCTGATAGGGCTTGTGGGCTCCTCGCCATCTGACTCCACGTGATTATCCTGCCGTGGTACTGGTTAATCAACCTCATCAGTTCCTACATCAGGGCTTTTGCCCCTGGGGGGAAAGTATCCATGGATTCTGCGAGGCACGAATTTTTCTGAAAGCTAATTGCTTTGTAAACGTGCCACCTAAAAGTTTAACACCAGTGCGAACGTGATATCGACTTAGAGAAAAAGTTATATATGTACTGCACTACACAAACACAGGCAGGCAAACAGGATTCCATGGAAGCGGCAACAACCAAGAACTCCCTAGCATCCGACGCCCTGCTGGAGTCTAAGCAACTATCCGCCGCCGTCGACACGTAAAGAAAAGATCAGAAAATGAATCACTTCGGTCCTATAACAACTACCGGAAAATGGCTTATGTCCTCATCACATTCGCGAAAATCGTGACGCGCTCGCACTGAACGCCAGGTCCCCGAAGAAAAGAGAGATGTGCCAATCCGCGACCCGGTGCAGCAACCATGTCAACATCGATCCTTGTGATACCAGTGCCTAAGCGCACGTCGTACCGCTGCAGAAAGGCGTCCGTGTTCGGGACAGGTGACTGGGGAGAATTTGGGTTGACCTTTTCCTTCTCGACTGACACGGATAGTCCGGTCTGGCGCTGGAGAGAGCTGGCAGCTGCAGTGGTAAGGATTGAAATGACATGATGGGAGGACGGAAGGTTTATCGTGACGGTTTGCGTGAGGGAATTGGGCGAAGGCGGGATATTAAAAACTAAGCGCCGGGGTTCCGGTACAAACGGTGTGCTGATGTTGATATTGCGTATTAAAGCTTGGCGGATATCTAGTGTTCCATATTAGCACGATTGTAAAGCTAATGAATTGGATCAGTGGTATCTGACGAAACCCACCTCTTGACAGATTGCTTTGTTTTGTATCAGCCGCCTGAGAAGACTGTGCTCGCGTCTGCGCGCCTTGCAGGCTAGGTGATGGTGCAGCAGGTTGAGTAGCAGCTTCTCCAATTGTCTCTTGGGGCAAATGGGAAAGCGGTGTTGCGGGTGTACCATTAGCCCGAGGTTGCGCAGCTATAGCTGCAAGGTTGGGTGTCTGGGGAGCAGACATCTCAGGCTTAATATTGTCCGCCAACGGCGAGGGGCCGCCTGGAGCTTGTGAGAGACGACTCGCTGATGATGTGGCTCGAGTTCTAGGGCCAGAGCCGGATCTGGACCGGAGGTTCCTGGACGGGGTTTGACTGGGAGGTTCCAACCCACTGGAGCCTGCCCGGACAAGCTCCTGCTGCCTCCTTAGGGCCTCGCTATCAACCGTGACTCCATTCTCGAGGTTCTCCATTTTTGAGGAAGTCTGCTCTGTTCTTCCTGGAAGCCTCAATGTGATCTTCTGCTGTGGGGTTGCCTCTGGGGTCTTGGTTCCGCCCATCTTCAGCTTCAAACGAGGTGGAGGAGGCTCTGATGCAACCGGAGGCGATTCTGGGACAAGCTTTTTGGCCTCTTCTAGCCGCCGATAAAAGTGTTCCTATTTCACTATTTTAGCCGTATTTACATTCCAACATTGTCATGGATGCGATAGCTCATACCTCCAATCTGCCTGCCAGCGCTACGATGTCGCTTCCCTCCTCGTTGAACTCCCTGGCGTTCTTCCAAAGGTAACTCATTTCTTCCTCGAATGCGCTCCACGTTCTGAACGGGTGCTTTTGCGAGCCTTTTCGACGATCTGTTCCTCGAACCATTTTCAGGATAGATCGCAGCGACACTGGATGCTTTATTATATCATAATATTCCTTATAAAGGTTGCGATCCGGTTTGTTAATGAACGGCAGGAAAACCTCCTCGCCACTGTGTACTCTGTATTAGCATCTGGCCCGAAAAAATAACGTATACTCGACTAGCACGCGTTAAAACTCGAATGGCACCTACTCTTCATCTTTCATACGAATCATTTCAGACAATATCTTCTCCTGGGCGGCTTCTAATGTGCAACCTTCGAAGCTATCGTTTGTGGTTGCATCTGCATCAACACCCCTTTCAGCCGTAGAAGGGCGATTCGAACTCTGCCGTCTGCCTTGGGGCGTTTCCTGGGCAGTACTCTCTTCTGCCTCAGGCTCTTGAGCGTCTGCTTCTTCAGCCGGTTCTGTCTGCCCTTCTTCCTCGCTATCGGGAACCGGCGTCGGAAAAGGAGCATAATTCGGATCCTTGTAAGCAGGGTTTATGTCGGGCATGGCCCCAACAACAATCTTACGAATCCGCTCAGCATTGGAAAAGATCAACGAGCCCTTTTCATTGTAGAATTTGGCATTGCCAATCATGCGTCGTAAGTCGCTTTCCACGGGTGTCATGCGAGGATATTCATGGTTCTTGAGGCGTTTCTATATTCTACAAGTCAGTCATCTGAGCCACTGTCGCATCTGCTGATTTTCTCTAAAATTTCTTTGCGCCGTTTTTGATGGGAAAATCTTCCAACGACATCTCGGATGCAGGTCCGTGGAGAATGGCTAGGCATAATACGAGGAAGACGACATTGACGCACCTCGATCATCGCCAAAGATATTGGAAGGCGGATGGCTTTATAGTAATCAGGGTGTTCCTTCTGTAGACGGGAGGCAACATCAGTATATAGGTGGAGCTAAGTGCGGTGTGCAGGAACACGAACCGGATCAGGAAGCTCAAGAAACTCGGTTGCAACCGGTCGCCCACTATTATGGAGGAGAGATAGCATTTTAGTTTCAGCCATGAATGCCAGGAGTGTGAATAGCAGCGATTTCCAGAGGAGCGTCGGAGGAGAAGGAGGTTACAGACTATTTGTCGACAGCTTCTTTAATCTGGTCCAGCAACTCTAGCCCAGCTTTGGTGGTGCCTTCCGGAGTTTCGTCTGTCTCTGGAACATAGGACTAAGTCGCGTGCAAAAGTTAGATCGATCTTGTGCAGGACAAGTGACGCAGGTGGAGAAGATTTTGTGACTGGTGCGATTGCGCTCATCACGACATGATAGACCGATCACCACACATATCACCATTTCATTCTGAAACGCAAACTAACTGGCCTGAGCTGTATGCAGAGTGTGGTGTCGCAAGGCGTGGGGGCGGTGTTCGATGCTTGCTAGATCAGATTGCTATGACAGGCGGATCATGAACGGCGCGATTGAAAGGAAGGAGACCATGAGGTCATCGCGGAGTGAAGGCGATGGACATTGTTGATCCAGAGCGGTCGGGGGTGAGGGACACTCAATGGAACGACATTCTGTGGAAGGGGAACATGGACTTACTGAAACGCGTCGCCGCTTCTGGGCTTTCGCTGGACCTTCTGATCCAGCGCCAGTGACTCGCCGTTTCATTGTCTGGGAGCCGGGGATCTAGTGTCAAACTGCCGCGCGATAAGAGAGAAAGCGCTTGGAAGGAGTTGCACGGGTTCGACGCTAGCAAACCAGTGCGCTATTTGTCTGGCAGAATGTCTAACTAGAATCGGACTATTGGCAAGTATCAGTGCATAATCCCGCCAATATTTTTCTCTGGAAGGTGGCCGTGTTTTGAGGGCTTGCGACAGCCAGAAGTCAGACGCGACTTGGAGACATCAGTGGAGTACATGAGGATGGGTGGTTGAAGCGCACGGAGTGGCAAGAAGTTAAGGGACCTTATCGATTGCAGGGTGAAATGTACAATGACACAAAAGCACTACAACAGACAGTGCTGGACTTCTCTTTGAGTGCACTTACATTGTGAGAACTTAAATTTTTTTCATACAATGAATAAAGTGAGCATACAATTCCTCATTTTCCTGCTTCTCATCCTGGATTCCAGTATCAGTCTGGCTGTGAGTGTGGTCACGCTGGAATCATTCATCTTGAGTAAGCACTATGCTAGCTTCTTATTGGCTGAATTACATGACTTTTAGGCCCTTTCTATGGATACACAAACATGCCGTCAGCGAATATTCATTGGTCCCTGTCTGAATTGTAGCCAGTCACATTCACTCCTCTGGAAAAGGGCCAAGAAGTAGAAAGCGTCGATAAACATTCTTCAAGACATAACTCCGCACTTCTCATCACCGCTCGTTTGGACTCTTCCTCCTATATATATACACATCCCTTGTCGTGATCATTCATTCATCCATACGTTCTGCCATCTCTCTAGCGTCTCAATTCTCTCTGTCACTCATTAACTGTTAACCATCCCGGACGCCGCATCATCGTCCGCCTCCCTGAGAACTCCTGCCCCGCCTGCTTAGTCGCCAGTGCGCGCCGAGAGCTCTCTTCACTTACCTCTGAAATCTCTGTTGACAGTCACTTGTCTCTCGCCCTGATCATCTTAACTGTTTGTATTCCCTCCGAAATCACCAGCTTCTGCAGGATTGAGCCACAGTGACTAACAATGTCTGACAACAGCGCACACCAGATCGATTACTACAAGTTCCTCTACGGAACCCCCGAAGCACGTTTTAGGATTTCTTTTCTTCTTTGTCTCGAGATGGATATCGACCTGTCGCGCCGCAACAAGAAGCCCCGGCTTCTTCTCGAGTCAGAACGTCAGCGTCTGGAGGAGTTCATCGATTCGATCCACTACTCGGCCAGGTAGGACTTTCGCAGCGGCCGCCAGAGACGATTCAAGGGATTGTTCGCACTGACGGAATTTGGACGCGCTTCCAGGTACTCCGACAACGAGTTCGAATATCGCCATGTTCAGCTCCCCAAGAATATGCTCAAGAAGATCCCTGTTGACTACTTTGACACATCCAAGGGAACCCTGAAACTCCTGTGGGAGGAAGAATGGAGAGGGCTGGGAATCACTCAGGTACGGGTAGATTCTGATGCCTAAAGTTGCTGCTCGTCCGACCTAACTTTTTTCTCGCAAACAGAGTCTTGGCTGGGAGCACTATGAGGTCCATGAACCTGAGCCACATATCTTGCTCTTCAAGTGAGTTATCCAAATCTATCCTTTTACGGGCATAACTAACCCGTACGCAGACGCCCGCTCAATTACCAGCCGCCGGCTCCCCAACAGAACTGAGCAAACGTTCACTTTTCATTTGTTTTGCTAGGGTACATTCGGGGCGTTCAATTTTCTGGGCACAAGATTTCATAACTGCATTAGCATTTCAATTATTATTTTGGCATCGGTCAAATCACCTGAAAGCATTGTTGTAGCGATGTTAGCGGACTGACTCATTGTTCTCTTTCCCCGTCTGGTACCTTCACAGTGCGGGGTCTCTCCTTCTGGCCAATGTGGTGTTCGGTTCTCTGCTTGATAAGCCCCGTACGAATACATGACATGTTCTCCTCTCTCGTATCCTTCTGTTCAGTAAACCTTATTGTTGATGTTGGCTCATGGTTGGAGTGGAGAGGTCATTCTAGACAACATTCTTTTCAAGCCATTCCTTCCACTGGTCTGCGGTGAAACTGCTACTGATAGACTTTTCCTCGATACCCTACCACAGACTTGTCAGTCATGCTACCCTTCCCCCCCTTCCAAAAAAGTTATGCCTTTGAACTTACATTGAAGAAGACGGTGGGTGAGACATGAACGCCCACCACCCGGTTAGCCTACAGGCACCGTCAGTCCACCTTGTTTGGTTAGTCCACAAAATGAAAGTTATCCTTACCTTAATCAGTAACTTGAAATCATTCGTAACTTGATTTCCAGAGTTCAAGCTCCCGTCAGGGCCCGGCTGACTCGGGATCTCTAACAGCTTGTACAGTGCCTCCTCGTCGACACCAACCTTCGCTCCCAACGCTGCAAGGCGCTTGTAAGTCTGGTTCCTCGTCTCATTGACGACGTTCACGTCGAAGTAGGTCTGCTGTTCCTTGAACAGCACATGACTGAACTCCCAGAATTTCTCAGGTGCGAGCTTAAGGACTCCGACGGCAGCTTCGTGAACGAGAGTGGAGGACGGGTGCCAGGGCTGCACGTGCTGGCGGAAGATGACGCGGAGCTTGTTGGCATAGGTGCTTGCGATCAAGGGTGCCACGGACTCGTAAAAGGTGTTAAAGAGCTTTGCAGAGAACTGAATGGGCACAGCGAGAAATGCCGTTAGCTCTCGTCGCAGAAACGAGTCTGTGGTTAATGGAACAGACTGCGGGGTAGGTCAAGTAGTCGGTTGATATTGACTGCGGATACTCCGAGCAAAGAAAGCTTACCGGGCAGACATAGTCAAGATCTAAAGTGCTTAAGCAGTTAGCTGAGATGATATATCGACGCATACTGTCTGTCGGAGTTTGCGGACTGGGAAACTCACATAGCTCAAGGGTGTGTTGCGCTTGGCTGGGAACGCCAGCAGCAAGTGCCTGCCCGGCAAATTTTGGTGCAAGAGCCATGATGGATTGTCCTTGAGATGATTTAGGGTCCTCTAATGGTTTTCGAGTGGATAAAGGGACGGGTTGAACAGCTTCAGCGTTTAGTTTGGCTATTTCCGGCGCCTATGGTTGGAGGTGAAAGAGAGGTAGTAGTTGATGTTAGATGGAAGAAGGAACTTCGCAACAGCCTCCCAATCGGAGTTGATAGTTTCAAGGTCTCATGGAGGGTATGTCCCAGTTTAGCTAAGGAGCATACGAGTACTTCCATGTTCCGAGAATTTGTCGTACTGCATCCATACATGGGCACGGAGTTCAGTAAAAGTATCGCAATGCTCCCTGGCTATTACGTCACAGTTCCTTCCAGACTTTTACTTGTAGGAACTTGGGGAACGAAATCCATTGCTCGCATAAAAATACAGGCCCAAGAACAAAAGCAACTCTATCCCTTTTGTAAGATATCCCCGCCTCCGCTGAACTCCAATGCTAAGCCAATCTTCAGGAACTCCAAAGTGGGAATCAAAAGCCTCTCACAAAACCGCCCTTTTTGGAGATGCCAAATACGAGCGGACCGTATCACGGAAAGACGACAGGATGACCTTGCACTATAAAACGCCGAACTTCTTTTTAAATGGCGGCGACCGCTTTTCAGATTCGTATGACACGTCACACCAGCACCTGGAAACCGGGTCATAAAGTCCCCGAGCGACCACCGTGAGAGTTCCATAAGGCCCCTCAAATATTATCTTGGACGAGGCTGGTACACTCCCCCTATGCGGAACGAAGATTTTCTTCCGTTCTTTCTTCAGATAGAACAAAAACAGCTTTCCTAGCCACGGATCTGGAAGCATCGGCCGTATCTCTCTTGAGGAGTCATTGACAAGACCAGCAAACAATGACCGTTCTGGTTTCGAAGCAGAAACAGAGGCCGGATCATTCTTGACCTTCATTGCCATTATATTTCCATCTTCATTCGGGTGAATAGACACTACTTCGAGTGGGCCCTGAGGATCTCCGTCTGTCTTGGACCTGAACCTTCTCCATCTCATGCCCATTAAAATCCATTGCATCTGAGCATACGCCTTTCCAGCGAAATATAGAGCACGCGCAGTGCCGTAACAATTATGAAGCCGCATTAGTCGGGTTGCTTCCTCTGGAGGTATCGGACGATGAACGACTTTCCAACCATCTTCGTCTTTTTCGAGGCTAGGAAAAACCGATTAGTGAGAAAATAGGAGAACTCTGCATGCTTCAATCAACTTACCCAAATTGGACGCATTCCTGCCTTGAAGCCTGCGGAAGAGACCAGGTGGTCTTGATCGGGTGCAAATGAAAAGGCACACCAGTTACTTCATGTATTGGTAAATGTGTGGTTGCGTATTGCACCGCCCGTTGAACAAATTCATCTATTATTCTAGTTAACCACTGCCCGTCCAAGTTCCATCCAGGCGAGTACTAACCACTTAATCGCTGGCGTAGAGCTTCATCACGGAGAAACTTGCGTGACGCCTTGAGCTCTGGGTCGTCAACCGATATGGGTTTCCCTTCCCTGACTATCGGAAACCACAAAGGGATAAATATTGGGACGTTTTCTTCGTTTGTTTCCACTTCGACCACGTCGAGGCCCTCATCTTTCAACTCCTTCAACGGGGACAGGACTAATCCTAGCCAAAGATATGCGGCTGTTGTGTAAAATACCCCTTTAAATAGAAATTTGCTGTGGTAAGTTAGCTTCTAGCCTTTAGTGAAACACGTCGCGGGAAGCGTACTATGACTTGGGAGGCCACTCCTTGATTTGAAAATCTCGTGGTGGGAATTGCTGTGTCAAGAAGTAAGGTCTTTGTGTGCGGGTAGGCAATACGCGGCCGCGAACAAGCGGAGGCCGCCTCAATAAGCGTAGCATTTGCAAAGGGCCTCTGGGACTTTCAATAGCATACTGGTGAGGGACGACGGTTCAAGGAGATTTTGTTGAACTTGTGGTCAAGAGAAAAGACCAAGAAAAATCTATCAGCGAATGAATAAAAGTCTAGTAGTTATTTAAAAAAGGTTATTAGTGAGTGCTCGAAACTGAAAGAGAAAGCAGGGAAAGAATGAAATCGATTATCTATGAATTGAAGTGACAGGCTGACAGCCGCGGGACACCCTTTATGACAGGACAATGGCCATCCAACGTATGACCTTATCTTACTCACGTGATTTTGTCTTGGCAAGATCCTAATAAGCAGCTCGTTGAACTTCAGTTTTATCTTCAATGACCACAGTTGTATGTGGTGTGAGTTGGACAATATTCTGTTGTCCAGTATAGACACAGAACAAGGAAACTAAGGGATACAATCTCTTATTATTAAGTATCACTTGCAAACTGTTGTCTGTGCACTGCGTCTCTATGCGATATATCGAAATTCGGATGGTACCAATATGCTGTTCATTGTGGAATTCCAAGGCAAGAATCCCTCTCAGACAGTGAAAGATGCATATTACATGCAGGTTAGAATTCACATTCAACAGGATGCACTCTGCACCTTCACCTGGATTTTACGGTAGTGTTATCAAAACCAGCATTCCCCATCACCTTTCCTACACCAACCCACTGGTTGTGAAAACGACGTATACAGCACTGTCAGTGCCAAAATCTGTAGCAAATCAGCTCTGAATCGACATCACGGCCACAGTCTGGTTTCTATGAACGCCATCTCTCCCGAATACTACTTTCGTACCATCCACCAGTCTTTTCGCGCTTTGACCTCCACGGAAAGAACATCCTGGCTCGCAAAACCGGCAATCTTACCTCGGAAAAGTGCAAGTACGGTATTGCGCTTGTGTACTGAGAAGACGCAGGCTGATATATCCTACTACCGATCGTGACCATCGTGCAAAAGTCAGATAGAGGAATTAGCTCCCTCTACCTGCGGCGCTTCTAGAAAACTCAAAGAAAAGATGAATTGTATGGTTAGCCTTGAGCATTCTCTTTATATGAAACAGATAGTCTTGTGGTATGGATTGGAAGGCGAAGTTAGGCGCAGGGGGAAGGGCTTGTCCTTGTACATTGTCTCATCTGTGGGAAGATTGCAGGTTTGATATTGATCCACGTGACTTCTTCATCAACCTTCCATCATCATCAATAGTGGACAGCGACCAGCAAACCAGTCGTACTACATACCTATGAGGAGCTCCTTCGTACAAGTTTCGTTCATGATTACAAAACATTGAACCAACACGCTTTTGCTTTGACCAAGTGCCAGGCAAAGTGTCAGGTCTACATATGACACACTTCATTGACTAGTACCAGTACTAATTCGTTGCACGCAGCCGGTGGAGATCGCAACAGCGTGCACCAATTCAAGCGACACTCCATCTGCCCTGCCACTGTCCCGCTACTATAGCGCAGAAAAATCGTTATCCCGCCATGGGGCGGCTCAACTCTCTTCTTGCGACTATTCTAGCCACAGCCGTCCCTGTGATTACCCACGATGTCCGGATTTCCATGTTCGATACGCAACCGGCGTCTACGACATATCACGACCAAGAAGTGAGCAGCGATGTTGCAGAGCTCATTTTAAAGCGACGGTTGGGCCAACCGGGAAGTGCAACTCTTGGAGAAGTAAAATCAGAGGTGATATCGTATCTAAACGAGCTTGGGGGCTCTAAACCTGGCCTCTTTGGTGGTGAAGACGTGGACCCGATAGGCAAGTTGCTTGTGGTAGTGGAGCAGGCAGATAGTGTCGATGGTATGCTAGCGACCTCGAGATTTGCATGAAATAAATGTTGACACTCATGGTATTTACAGCTTCCACCCTCCGGGCAAGCTCAACAAACGATATTGTCATCAAGAATACGTCCCCCGACTTTCTCAGTACGTTTGATGTCCTCAACGACTTTACTCTACAGGGGTTTGAGTCGAGATTATGTTTCCTGAAGTTGGGAACCGAAGACGGCCTGACTGGGCGCCTTGTTTCGACAGTTCCTGTATGCCCACCTCGCCATTCCAGATTGATAACTGCTGATTGTGTGCGTAGGACGGGACTACTTGTTTTGAGCAACGCGAAACTCAGTCTATGCCTCTAAAAGGTATACTTCATGACAAATCGTTCCAAGGGTTTGTCGGTTCTGTGAGCCGGCAAGGCCCTGCGCAATTAAACGTCCGACCTAATGTAAGTGGATAATCGTTATTGGCCTTCTCCCGCAGAACTAATTCTTTCATTTTTTTAGACGTCGTCCGGAATAAAGAACCCCCAGGTTGCGAATATTCTTTCCGCAGTCAAAAAGCTAAGTTTAGATTTTGGCGTGGAAAGTACAGTCGTCTTTCTTCCACACAGAGCCAATCTGGGCAATTGGGACAACGACGCCCTGAAGTCCCGCCGAAATATCCACCTAGAACAGCAGCCCTCGCACATTCCCACGTTTCAGGAATCCGGCCAGTCATCTTCGATATCAGACTCAACCGAAGCCGACGCAAATGACGCAATCAGTGTTCCACGAAAGTCCCCCACTTTGTCGACACTGATGCCCGTTTGTTACGCCTCAAATTCGTCTTGCAATGATGCAACCAATAACTGCTCTGGACATGGGTACTGCTACAAGAAGCATGGCTCAAAAGACGGTTCTAACACTGCAGGTGATTGCTACGCCTGCAAGTGTGCTAGGACCATAGTGCGCACGAACGACGACGGGACGGTAAAGACCGTTCAGTGGGGAGGCCCGGCTTGCCAGAAGAAGGACGTGAGCACTCCCTTCTTCCTGCTTGGTGGTCTTACGATCTTGCTGGTTGTTGTTATCGGCGGGGCTATTGGGATGATGTTTCGCATGGGACAAGAGGAGTTGCCAGGCGTGTTGAGCGCTGGCGTCGCGCCGCCAAAGAAATGATCGTTTTTCGACTCTTCGTTTTTAGGTACGGCTCAAGGTGATTTTGCATCGTGGTAATTCCGTTGCATTTGACCCAATGCATTTCCACAGCTTCGCCTTTATTGACTGGGGACCGTTTCTTTGCCTATTGTATCATATATATACAGGTATTATGCGGATCATTGGCATTTTTGATGGTACGTCGGGGCTCTTGTATGTTGAGGCGTTGTACTTCATCCTTGGCCCTTTGCAGTCTTGAACCCTGGCAATGGCAACATTTTTGTTTGTGGAAGACCCATACGAGGGAACAATGATATGCTTGTCCATTGGAATCGATCAAAGGTCACCCTCTTGAGTACTCCGAGGGCCCAGTGCACAGCAGCGGCATATCGTATTTCTATGACTCATGTCCCTGGCCCCAAATAAGGATATAAAGTCATTTCCCAACAAACCTAACCATATAATGCCAGGAAGTGGTAATTCAGTTGCATCGGCTCAAGCGGCAAAAATAGGGAGATTAGATTCGAATCATGGAAGCCCCTCCTTCAACTCCAGACGATCTCCTCTCCGCTACTGACATTGGCGCAATGTTCGCCCAATCCGCAACTTTCATCATCCTCTGGGTTTCCATTAACCACCACGTCTCGCAGTACGGGCCCCTTCCCCATGCCTTCACCTGTCTCAAGTTCAACAACCGCACATACGCGCTCGCATCTCTCGTACTTCTCATCCTCATCATCCTCGCCCACCAAGATCCCTACCACTACGAGGACCTCGCTCGCACCGCATACCACTACTCCAAATTCTACGAGTACATCTACGTCCTCAGCGTGCGCGCATCTGGCGGAGAGATCGGCCTGCATTTCGGCGTTCACCACCTCACCACGCCGTATCTTACATTTTTCCGGGTGATGAGGCACAGCCAGGGATGGGTTGTGTTTGCGGCGCTGAACGCCTTTCACCATGTGCTGATGTATGCTTACTTTGGGGGCCTTGGGATCGTTAGACCTATTTTGCCCTGGACGGGAGGACTGCAGTTGGTGGTCGGGATCTTACGGGAGATCCTTCTCAGCACGTATTTTGTGCTTTTCGTGCGGGACTTGAGGTTGGAATGGAGGATGGTGAAAAGGGCAAAGAAGGATAGTATCGTCTCTTGAATGGGAGGGAGTTCAGCATGGTAGCAAGACAGTTGAAACCTCCATCAAGACCACCATGCTGTTCCAATTTCGTCGTTTGGCATCGTCAACAGACCGAGTTGACACCTCAAAGAAACGGTACTAAGTCGTAGGACTCAGTACTAGTATCCCGAGTAGTACATACTGATATCTAGCATTCACCATCATGTCTTCATTCCTTCTATATCGACGCTTTGTGTGACAATTGATCAATGCTACTGCTATAAATGTATGTATTCTAATGGATGATAGCAGTAGTACCAAGATCGCCCTCCAGTCCTTCACACTGGTTGGCCATAGGAAGATTGGAAGAGGTGGCTCTGTGGAGAAGCACGTGATTGACTCTATCCAGCACTTCTCGGAACCGGTTTTACTAATCTTCCGCCTATCGTGTCTTCGCTGACATGATCTCCTACCACGATGCAACTGCTACTATGACGACGGACTATCGAAAGTTCAGAGTCACGCAATGCTGCGCCCAATGGCATAAAGGGTGAGATTTTTCGATACGTTTCCTTTTGGAAGTGACTCTATCCTACGTGCCGGGCTTTAGAGTTCTGGCTGTCCAGCTAAGCGAAACGGACAGTGGTGAATCCATCGAGTCCAGACTCCCTTGATTTTGAATGCCCCGTTGTGATATTTCACAATGTCATCCCGATGACCGGCACCACCTTGACTGTCTCCGTATCCTTCCAATACCCAGTGCTGCTTATTGTCAGAAGAAACCTGACCTCATTACATTGTTCGAAGCATCCATACCATGTACAATGAAATGTCCAAGGAAACGGACTCTCAACCTTTCACCCCTGACCGGCATACACAAGCTCAGACTATCCGCGAAATTCATCAAGACAAGAACACGTCATTTAGTTTGCCGGAATGGTGCTACCGCCTGTGCCGGCCTCAACGGTGGTTCCACCCTCAATCACAGCTGGTCCAGGAGAGACATATTCCGTCAACTTCTGATAGATATTGATCTGAATCCCAGGGTCACTTGGCGAATAAGCGCCGGGGAACGACACGGTTTGCGGGCTCTGTGACCCCTCTCCATCAACCGTGAGCTGGTAGCAGGTCATGTAGAACTGCGCACCGCCGGGCGACGACGCGGTGTGCAGCGCAATCACCTCCGCTCTCAGCAGGTAGTCTCCTGGCGCCAGGTCAGCGGGGATTGGCACGTCCATGCGGCCGCAGTGGGCGTTCAGATCCTTGACGCCCCAGTAGTCGTCGGAGCCGGAATTGGAGTTGGGTGCGGGAGCCCAGGTGTCTTCGAAGATCTTGAACCACCCGCCGGACCCGTCTGCGGTGGCGGAGTCGTCGACTTTACTCATGTATACGAGCACGGGACCCCAGTGGTTGCCTCCAATGGCTTCGTTGTCACACGACCGATCTCCGGGCTGCTGGTGCATCTCGACGGTGACGACTCCGCCTGCGGAAACGGTACACTTCTCGGCCGCAGGACCGCTGTTCGCGTTGCCTGGAAGTTGTTATCAACTGTGATCAGTCTCCTCAGCTGCGAGGAGGCGATAAAGTTGGCAATTGCAGGAAGATGGGTTTCCTTACATGCGATCTCTGCGCTATTGACATCTGTCACGGGTGAGTTGCTCAAAGGCAATCTTGCGCAAGCACCTCCGTTCACAAAATGTCAGCGGCCTAAGCACTTATCCGACGAGAAGGATCACTTATCTTATCCTCTCCATCAACCCATAGCTGCTGGAATGTCGCATGCCCAGCTACACCCTGAGCAGCAATCACGGCCGCGAGGCCAGCTAGAACGGTGGCCTTCATCGTGACGACTGAAGTCGCAAGCTATGTATGAAGATTGTGAAAGAAAAAAAAATTGCCACAACGGAAGAGTTAGACAGTGGCTGCTGTTGACCGTGACCGAGCGAAGACGATTTAGTTCTGAGCTATCAGGATATTATGTATATATATGAATATAAATATCCTTGTGTCTCAGTCCTTCGCTCTTCCCCCGGACACAGCAGCAGCCAGTCGGACAACGGCATGCCGTCTTAATTAATTATCGTTAAAGAGTCGCAAGTCCCAGGGTTCTTTCCCCTCCCGTCTTTCGGGCCGGGGATCCTTGAATTCCATTGCCAGACAGATCCTTATTTTCCCCCACCGCCTCCCGGCGCGTTTTATCCATCTTTTCTCCGAGCCAAACAAGGCAGTAATCCATAGAACTACATCGGTACCAACCACCTAGTCGGGTGTACAGTACTCAGCACTACCGACATACGACTAGCAGTAACCCTGCTTTGTCTGCTGTGTTCTCCATGGGGTTTCAACCCTCACCCAACCTGGTAGCTACTACGTTGTAAGTACTACTACTGCTGGGTATTCAGGGAATCAGGAACAGAAAAACCCCAGCGTGCAAGCGTGGATGTCACAGTGTACCGTGCACTGTGCTACATCGTACTATGTATTAGGACTACGAGAGGAACACAACAGTGTTCCAGACAAAGGCCGTCAAATAATGACGCCGGGATGATCTCCTTCTTTTGCCGTCGGGTTGCCGCTCCGTTAGTCTACTGCCAAGTCTGGCAATTTGGCGGAGGATCGACGGTCTTGGTTGTATCAGGAGGGTGGGCTGACAAAGTGGTTCGAATCTAACTACTCCAAAGCATCGGCGGGGTTGGGAACATTACGACTTTACTATGGTACATGGTATTGGGATATGGCACTGTCGAGATGCAGGGTCTTTCAGGAGGAGAGAGATCATTCATTGGACATTACTAATTACTAGTAGTACTGGCATGTACTAGCACTAGTACTCTTGCGTAGCAGGTCCAAGGGAATGAAAGAGGGAAATTCCACAATTCGCATCATCGACGACAGAGGACCACTATCTGTGAACAAGAACAGCGTCAGCCAAGAGTGGAGATGTCAAAGACGTCAGTCCTCGGGATGGGAATTATCCCTTGCCGTGGAGTTTCAGTGTCGCATCGGTGCACCACATCATCAAACATGTAATCTTGTTCGCCGAACATGACAAAGCTGCTCTCCACGGAATATTCAAGGTGTAAACTCACCGATTGAAATCTCCACACAGGGCAGAATTGTTGAACGAGGAAGACAACGTCCACGGCCCAGGAAGACGGGATCGTGAGCACAAAACCAAATAGAGTAGGGAAATTTGTTTCATAGGTATGCTAGATCGCGAGAAACGTATGTTCGACGCAGATGACTAGATATCAACTAGAAATCATAAACCCGACAATGACAGAAGACAATTGAAGAGAACATAATCCGCATAAACCCCTGTCCAGTGCTGCAGTAGTCACAAAATCCCATAATTCCTGTCCTTCTCATATATTCCAAATGGGTGAGTTCCTATCACTAAACGCGCTCCTGCACCATTAAACTCACTACAACGCCAGCGCGAGCCCGACAATAAAAGGGTGGGGTAATATGAAACGTAGATCGTGAACAAAAACAAAAGTGGGATGTGGGTATAAAAATGTTGACTCAATCGGGTGACGAGATATTACGGCAAAAAAGACGACAACCAGTCCATATGAACACGTATTACTGCGTCAAACGTGGCGCGAGCAGGTAACCGTATCGACAGCAGCGAGTGGGGAGGAAAGGTATTATGATACATCAGTAGACAGGGGCCGAAGATATCGAGGAAGTAGGAGAAAATCATGTATATGTGTCGTTGAGAGAATGATGTTCACAACCATATCGAGGCCGAAGCAATGCCGCTGCACATACAAAAGTTGGTTCTCACCACTCTGCCCTCCTCCTGGGACGCTACCGTATCCCTGATTCAAGCTGGCCAGGGGTGGGTTCAGGTGGCCTAGTGGTCGTGGCTGGACTGTCCGGTATGTTCTGGTGACTCCTACCTGACCGATTGAAGGATGGCAGGTTGATTCGGGGGATGTTGATGGTGGGAAACCGGGATCGCCAAGATCCTGACCTACTGCCGTGGTTCGGATCGCCGCCATCGTTCTGGCCCGGTGGCTGCTCACGACCCGCCCGTACGAAGCCGGATCTGACATCTCCTGGAACGGTGGAAATGAACCGACCGGGGAGGACCATCCTGGGAGAAAACGGACCGATACGGGAACCAGCATATGCGGGTTCGGGTTCGGCGACAGCATTGTCTCGAGCCCGCGACCTTGGATCCTGGTTGCGTCCTTGGCTTTCGTCAACACCTTCCGGGCGTGGTTTGGGGACATAGTAATCCGCTTTGCAAAGGGGACAACAGGCGCGGCGGCTGGTGAGCCACGGGTCCACGCAAGATGCGTGGAAGGCATGCCCACAGGTTAAGCCTCGGATATCATCATCGTCCTCGATCAAATCCAGACAAATAGCACAGGAATCTCCAGGATTCTCGAGAAGTTCCGTGGGAAGCGCTGTCCGAATGGGATCATCGTGGTCATCGTCATCATCATCATCATCCACGGCATGTGGTCTTTCAGTAGAAGTAGCTGCAGCTGAGCTTTCCTTCTTTGTTTGCTCTATTGACGGTCTCCTCTGTTCTTGAGGTGACATATCTTGTTCATCACGGGAGACAGAGACTGGGGGACCAGCGACAGAAATCTCATTGGAATCCTGGGTTCTGTTCACAGCGGGGGCAGCCACAGATGAGTCTTGCTGACAGTCTGTAGACGATAAAGTGATTGTGCCAAGTACTTCTTTCAAACTCTGTGGGCGACTACCTGGTGGCGGGTCCACGCCGCCAGCAGTCGGTAACCCTTTATCCGCACGAGCAGCGCGCCATGCTTTGTATTTTATCAAGGGAAAGCGTTCGTTGACTTCGTCCATTGTCATGAGTTTCTTTTCCCTTCTCCTGCGGTGTGGTCTCGGCACGGCAAGCAAATCAATTGGATCACCAGCCTCCTCGGCTCGTAGTTGCCTGTTGCGCTGGTTGTATCTGAAACAGTATTTGACGCCTACTATGATCCTGCAACACAGACAACCCAAGTGAGCCTAGATTCAGTCAAGATAGTTTGTTTTGAAAAGAAAAAAGAAAAATACACATCAACCATGGGACGTCGCCTACCAGAGATTGGTGAAAACAACACCAAACCCCAGGGCGACAAAAAACAGCAATGGCGAGTTTGTTTGACCCCCATTGCCATTGTCACCCTGAGAGGATGATCCAGAGCCTGCCATTTTGATAGAATTCGTTCCCTGTCGATGATTCGAAGGCCAGGGTATCTAGCACCTGTACGATACTCTTCGAATCATCGTCGAGTGTCGTAGCATGACAGGGAACGTGAAGACCCACGACTGCCACGCAACGGTCAATTCACTCCCAAGCAAGTGACGCAAAAACAGAATATTCACCTGGAATGGGGGGGAAAAATCTGGCTCTAGGAAGACCGCTGTCTATCTTGAAAGTCGGTTTCCAAATCGCAGCGGTACTGTGTAGAGCTCGAACCCTCGTCCTGGAGCGGGAGTGTGCAGTGATGTCACACAAAAATTGAGGGACTGACGAGAGACGGAAGGGATGGCACAGGGCCCAAGCGTAAAGCTCCCAGTCTTGCCTGTTGACGTCGACGGATGACGGCGGATACTAGGATCGCAAGGGTGTTTCGGAGATTAGTAACTCTAAGGAGGCTGTGGAATCCACCGCAACCGAGGGTTGGTGTAGGAGAGTGAGATTTGCGGGCGTAAGGCACGACAGTTGATGTGGTTCCTGGATGGTCTGAAAAGAGACCGATAACAATGCCAGCAAGGGTGAGTGAAAAGCCAGACGGACTGGCGGAGGATGGGGAGAGAGAGGCAGACGAGGTGGTGGTGGTGATGTGAGGAGTCGAGGCCGCTGTCGTGTTCCAGCGTGGCTTGGCAGCTCGGCGCCGTTGGAATTTAATGGGTCACGTGTGTCATTTTTCAAAAACCTTCCCTCTTCAAGTGCCGAAAAATAAGAAAAAAAAAGGGATGGACTGATGTGGGAGGCTTTGGAAGTTTCGAGGGATCGAAAGCAGCAAAACCACTGATATCAACATCAGTCGAAATCGCGGGAAATCGCCACTCGGTTCCAGTCTCTACAAGTCAATTGCACGGTGACCTCCGGCATGTGCCGTGCCATGAAGTACTACTACTAATTACTTTCCGGGACCCCCGTCATCCTTCTGTCGTCCCACAACTACGAGTCCTAGTATTGTGTGCGACGACTGTTCGATCTTTGACCCATAACAATGAGATGATGCAAGCCTGAACAAAGTGAATGTGTGTGGATGAAAAGGGCTTGGGCAGCGCTTTTTTGTTCAGCCTTGACAAGACGCTGTTGCCAATCATCGCAAGCCTTAGTGCAAGCCAAGTGGCAAGGGCATGAAAGCCGCTGCACTGCAGTCTCTTGAGCTCAGTTCATTAATATTTGCAGCTGTGCATGGATATCCAATGGGTGTGCACAGATGCAGGGAACGAGCGGATGGAAATGCCTGTGTTGTTTGAGCTTTTTTTTTTTTCTTCCATTGCTTTTGAAATCAACTCCTCTTGGCTCTGCGTCAAAACAGACCTTTTTGTGATCTTCTTCTCCAGTCGTCGAACATTATTTGTCGCTGATCTTCCTCGCATGATGGTTGGTCGTGGACAGACGCCTGAGTTGATGCGCGAATCGTCAACTTCACTCTTCATCATCCCCATCTGTGGTAGTTGTACGTAGACTCTCGTCACGCCAGAAAAAACGAAGCCTACCCACTCCAGAAAAAATCCTTATGTGCCACAGGTAAGATCAACTGTCAGTGAGTGTTTTGTCAAAGCAACTTGGCGTTTCTTGTTTGCGACTGTCATTTTGTAGCTGCATGCAGTTGGATGGATGGGATGTTCTGTCCGACTCTTTTTGCCTTGAACCCAATTGACATCTCGCGCTGTCGCCGTCTGGTAACGTAATTTTCCGCTGCCAAAATTGGCCTCACATAAGCGCCAAGTTAGTCTTGGCTCTCAGTTTAGTGAGGTCACCCCCATCATCGTCATGACTCTGTGGACTTATCCCAAATAAGCAATGCATAGAAACACAGTTGAAATCACCACCAACGGCAGACGCCTACTTGCATTCTTCCCAGGTTGTATCATACCTTTGAGCACTGTGCTTTGTTCAATCCTTTATCTCTAATCTATCTGCTGAAACTACTACTTCACCATGGATCCTGTCACCCCAAACCCGAACAACCCAATCGTCTTCTTCGACATAACTCTGGGAGGTATGGAAAAGTACATTCTAGTGCACATGTGCTACTGCTATATCTTTTTGATATCAGTTTCTTGCGATACATACTATGTCACTTTATTATTATTTTTATTATCATTGAGATTCCCCATCGAATCTACAACTGACCCTTCTCATCGACACGTAGGAGAACCACTGGGCCGGATCAAGATGGAGCTCTTCGCCAATATCACCCCACGCACCGCTGAGAACTTCCGGCAATTCTGCACGGGGGAGAGCAAAGATGCTCGAGGCCGGCCCCAGGGGTACAAAGGGTGCAAGTTCCATCGTGTGGTATGCCGCCCTCCCGTTGTTCTTCCGCTTTGC